>JABASC010000171.1:0-57636 GCA_019776185.1 Plutomurus gul
TATCGAAGGGCGCCCGTTTTGGCTAGTTTGGTTAACTTCCCCTTAAGTACTACAATTTTTCACCAATTTTCTACATTTAAAATGCAATTTGTGAGCCAAATACGCATTTGCACAAACTTTCACGTATACCGTTGCAATCAGCTTAAAAAACTGAGTCGATTGACATATCACACATCTTCATTGGCGAGGGGGCCCTATTGTAGTATTATACCTGGAAACGAGATGAAAATTAAAGCAAAAGGAAAGCAAAAGGAAAGGAATCGCGTAGTGTAAATCCAGCGTAACCGTCTACGAAAATAACTCGTTTATATTCATGAAAATATTACCATGGCCCCTCTAAAACTATTTTATTTTTAACATTGCACTCCATAGTATCCACCATTTTCCCACCATTCTTTACCCATTTTTTAAAATTTATAATGCAATTTTTGGGTCAAATACTCATTTTCACAAACTCTCACATACACCATTGAAATCAGCGTAAAATGCTGCGTCGAAGAGTATCTCACTCATAACCGGAAGTGACAAGCCCGTTTGCGCTAAAGGTTCCATTGAGGCATGTGTTGCACATATATTTACATATTTTCGTTGTTGCACATAAAACATTTTTAAACATACGTGGGCACTTATTTTGCACATATTTTTTGTTTTTTTAAACTACTATGAAATTTTTGTCTTTCTCAGTCATGCATTTCTTTGTCTTTTGTCTAATTTCATCGACAATTTTAAGTGCATAATGTGAGAATTCTGCATGCAAGAGTGATATTTTTAGAAATAAGACATTTGGAGCGCAACTTAGCATCCTAAAGTTATAAGACAATATTTCTGCAACTTTAATTTTTAATTTAATTTTTAATGTGCCAACAATATTTATTCGAAAAATTGTTCTCTCCCAAATCAATTGAAATCATTTCTAAAACCGCCGATCTATTACATTTTAAATTAAAATAGCACAAGAAAATGTTACTGAAAAATCGTAAGTACACTGTGTCCAAAAAGTTTCTCCCCCTTTATTACCGACATTTTTAAGATGAATTTATTCGAAGATAATGAGTAATTTGATCACGCACCGATAATAATGTAATAGCCTAGGACTTAGTGACCCTGAAACCACTCTCCATTGATAGGCCCACACGTTTTTTGAAACTTTGTGGAAGGGTTTCCAATATGATCACGGATAGAGATTTCCACCTTTTTTGAAATCTTATGAATTTATTCGAAGATAATGAGTAATTTGATCACGCACCGATAATAATTTAGGACTTAGTGACCCTGAAACCACTCTCCATCGATAGGCCCACACGTTTTTTGAAACTTTGTGCAAGGGTTTCCGATATGGTAACGGATAGAGATTTCCACCTTTTTTGAAATCGTGCGATTAGTTCTTCTCGAATTGATGGTTTGGGGTTTTCATGTATGGATTACTTGAGAATAGACCTTAGATTCTCGATTGGATTTAGGTCCGGGCTTTTTCCTGCCCACATTCCTCTTTCCCCATGGGGTTACGCAGTTGGACTCCTGCTCATTATCATTTGTTTTGTGGTAGCGGACATCTTTGTGGGTATTTCTGTTCGTTTCTTGTCCTTGGTGGACTTTCGGTTCTTCCACATTTAACCGTGTTCTGACCCACTTTCAATTTTCGACATACTTGTTAAACCCCGTACCCCTCCCCCAATAATGTTTGGATTTTCACTCCGGTCTATTCTCTGGAAAGCTTAGTCATCGGAGACATTTTGGTGAAATTTTGGTCAAGTTTGAGAAATTAACACAGAAGTTGCACAGGTTTCTTTCAGACTGCGCACAGAGGGGAGAAACTTTTTGGACACAGTGTACAATATGAATACTATGAGCACTGGAGGAACCAGTTTGGTAGAGAGAATGTCAGTTTTCAGTCTGTACACTCATAGTACGATAGATCAACTTCAGCAAACATGATTATACTCCGTGGGTTATACACTACATTTAGAACGTCAACATTTATGATATGAAAGGCATGAGCTGACATGACAAGTGACGATGTGAGGCTAAATGTTCTCATAAATACCTCTTTTGAGGTTTTTGCTGTGTGAGTGGAATCTGCGTGCGTCAGTGTCTGAAATTAACCAAGTGGGATGAGAGATACTGCAACCATAATGCAAGGCTTTGTGTATATGTAATGTACTGCTTATCGTACTACTAGTTCGGAAATTGTATAGTAGTAACATACAGTGAGGGGATTCGAAGTAAAGTCAAGACTAATGCTAGTCAATCTCACCATCATGCTGTGCTACACATTATTAAGAAATGCCTAGGCAGATGGGTGTAGGTGTAAAAAGGATGTAATCTAAATAAAGCATTATCTATTTAAATGTGTGCTTCTTTACAATTATATACTTCAGTGTATATAATGTATATATTTATATAAAATGTACTATGTAGAATATGTTGTGTCACATTATTATTGTAAGACATGAATAAGATTACGTTGTGAATGGAAGAGATTGACAGTGCAGTTGAAACCCATTGTTGCCGACGAAACTCTCGCGCATCTCACATTCGAGTTCCTTCTGGCAACCTCTCTATAAATTTCTATGTATAATCTTGGTCAAAGGAAGAGGGGACTTGGTTTGCATTACGTTGTCAATTGAAGCAGAGCTGGATCATGGACAGATTAAAAAGTATGATCTCCCTTTAACTCGTCCACTAAAACAGTATGTGTGAACGAATAATAATAATTATGAGACCATTAGCATTTTTTCCGATGGAAGCATTATCTTTAATTCATTGATGTACTAATTGTAAGTACTTTCGCTAATTGTAATATATGTATGATGATGACTCCTTATCCAAATTGAAAAAGGACGGCGATTACTTTGTATTCATGTATTCATTCTACATACGAGATGTGGAATTATTGTATTCACACTCTACAGCATTGTATGCCAAGTAGTACTTAGAGTTTCGTCGTAAAACGCAGTTCGGACAGCAAACGAGTATCATAAATGCATTGGAAGCTTATTGTTGGATAATTCATGAAGACTTATATTTCACCTGGGAACGACATGTGACAGAAACGACGCGAACTCAATGAGAGATAGTGAAAAGAAGAGAAGAGGGAGCACTGCGCGTGGGCCATTACGGCTTGACAATATTTATTTTCCACACACCATCACCTAATGCACACAGTGCCGATTGTACAATTCAATTTAAATAGAATGTCTCAGTTAGCCAACATTTGTTTGGCATTCGTTGTCGAATACTATTACTACAGATATACAGTAGAAGATATATGAACACAATTTGTTTATACAAACACACATTTGTATTTACTTTGTACATTACAATTTTATTCATTTACCTACATACTAACAATGAGTCTCACCACTTATCTTGTGGGTTTGCACAAGATTACAAGCGTTAAAATATTCTACAAGCACCTGGGTAAGTCCTGCGTAAACCATGCATAGTTACAAATACTTCACACAATAAACAAAATCGTCAATACAGAGAGCAGACATGCATTTATAATTTCATGTTGGAGTAATATAATAAAGGAACGTGTGTGAAAGGGTTAAGGGAGAGCTTAAAAATTAAGTATGCATCGGTAGTTGTAGAGAGGAAGACCGTGGACGAACTCCATGGGACGAGAGAAACTGATTACAATCACAGATAAAACATGTTTCACTATCTACCAAGAAATCATCTGACTGAGTGCGCTTCTAACAAGTTGAAAGGGGGACGAACTGTTTACGCACTTAACACATATAGGAATGAAATGTGTGTTAATAATGGAACTAATCATCTGACTAAGCACTCGTTAGTTCGGTAATGATAGAAGAATCTCTATCTCACTCACAGCGCCGATTTTGCTACATTCACATGTCGGAAAGGGCCAAAGAGCTCTAAAAAATATGTCAATTGCAAAGATCTTCTCTTCGGAAACTTCTATTATTGAGAAATTCGTAAGGATTTTTCACATTGTGAGAAACTCTTACAATTTTCTTCCATGTGGATAGCTATCTACTATTACATATATGACTACCAGTTGAACGGCTGCGTAAAGCCTGACTTTATAAGTAAAATGCGTGTTTCTCTATGCATATAAATATCAGTGTGAATGCCTTTGAACTATTTAGCTATACTATTACAGTGTGTATATGCTAGGAACTAACAGAAGTAATCTTCTCATCTTGCAGTATAGTATAGTTTAAGCTTATTATTCCGCACTGTGTAATTCAGAGGAAAGAGAAGAAGGCCTTTTGAAAATATAGACGTAAGCAGTAATAGAGTGTGTAAGAGGGCGATGCGACTTTGAGGAATTTCACACTTTATCTCTGAGGTAACAATAACATCACGTCACATGGAAGCATTGTAATCTAATGCAAAGCAGTAGAGTAGAGTAGAGAGGTTAAATTCACAGTACACTGTCTACGCGATTCCTCGAGACCGTCTGGAGTTATGAAGACGAAAAATTTCTTTATTCTGATGCCTGCTGCACTTCATCCGAATATCGTAGTAGATGGGGCACAGTGTGCTAAGCAGGTATTAGTAGCGAGAGTGTGAGTGGTGCAGACAGAAAATTGTCTCAACTCTAAAGTGAAATGTTATTCATTTCATTTTTATTGCGACCATCATTGACGAGCTTTGCTGCATTCTTAGAGTGTAAACTCGTCAAGAGGAAAAAAGGTCAAACTGGAATGCTATACGGAATGGAAAGTAAACCTGAATTGAATTGCTAAACACAAAAGGAAAAGGGCAACCCGAGAGGAAAAACTGGAGAATTTCCTGTCTCTCGTGAAATTGGAATAGTATAGTATTACGATCCAAGTAGAGGGATTCTGAAGCTGGACGAGCTTATAAGTACAATATTACATTACCCGAGTGCTACGTTTACCCACTAACAATAAGGTAGATAGCAGGAAAGAGATAGCATGTGTGTACTAAGAGAGTAGAGAGAGCGGAAGAGGCAGGATGTTCATTTATTACGATGAAGACACGCTATATAAAACAACAGTGTAACAGATACGGGTAAAAATAAAATAGCACGTAAAATGAGTTGTGTTCTGTTTGTGTGATATTTACTTCCCAAAAGCTGACAATGAACGAAAGGGTTAAATAAGCAATATCTTATTTTATGTGAGAAAAGTAAGACTTTTCCGAGTTTGTCTTCCACCTCTCAGACAGAAACTTTTTTCGTTTTGACAATTTACAACGTTGGCGTCTCTGTGCATAGTATACATACATATTGTAATCCTCTTTGTATTATGTATGCATAATATGTATTATTGTAGAGGAATATTACACATAAAGGAGGTGGTAGTGCATTGATGCGGAGACTAAAGTGTTACTGTTATTAGTAGTGTTAGTAGCTTTTACTCTGCAGGAGATTCTTCCACTAGTTACGTATTAAGTGAGCGGGAGTATGCACTGATGTGTTTTTTCACGTTTAGCCAAGTCTATGAAATGCTTCATCTTATGTCATCAACAACCATGCGAACAACTCTTGGGTTCCACTCAATTCAAGCCACAAATGCAGTAGGGAAAAGTTACGTTTTTTGCAGAAAGGGTCTTTCAGTTAGAATACTGCTACGTTTGCAATTCATTGTGTCTAGAAGGTGCTACAAGAAGAAGAAGAAGCCATCTTCTCGTGTATGTACTTCTGTAATGCACGTTGAAGCATTCATGAATGATAATGGGCACATGACATGATCTCCGCATAGGAAACTACATAGTAAATAGCTCGTTTCTGTACATAAAGTCCATGTGCGTCAGCTTTGCCGCCAATCCCATAAGTTTCCATGATGTTGCGGCCTGCGACTCGACTGCTGCCGTTAACTTTTCCAGCTATTTAGCATGAAGGGCTAATTTACGGATGAAGAATGGCTCTTTGAAGCTTTGGATAAGCTTTCATCTCTCGTGTGCACGGCCTAACTCCATGAAAAATCCCCACTTCTCCAGAGACAGAATATTCAGTCCTCGATTCAAGCCAGACGAGGCAGGCTCTCCAGTCAAATAAGCTACAAAAGCACGGCATGACGTGCCCTACTATTATTACATGCATTTACTACAGTCCTTGTCAGCATTTTAGTATATAGTTTAGAAGGTGACCAGACGATGCTGTATGACAGGATGGGCCAGAGGAAAAGTTTATTACTTGAATTTATATAACGTCGTAAAACAAAGTAGTAGTAACTGCAGAAAAGCCAAAATCTCCTGTTTTACACATACATACACATTTAATTGAAAATAATATTGGCATCAAATTACAGTTATTACTGCAATAAGGCCGCCTTGTGCACAAATGCTAAACGTGAAGACAGACACTCCAATGTCTGCAAGTTAAAATTGTATGTAATATTGAAACCGGTTGTATGAGCTTGCATATAGTAAGTAATAGATCATTATTAAGTCAGTCAAGGCACTGTCCTGGCTTGTCTACCGTTTCGATTGAGGTGAAATGAACGCTTAGAATTTAGTTTATTCCTAATCAATGCATGGGATTTAGCCATGAAAAACGAAAGCCGCACAGTTTTCAATGGAAACATTGAAAATTTTCCCATCACTGTCTGCAGGTCTCTTGCATTCACTTACTGTGCACAACAGCAAAGAGAATAGGCCGTAATAAGAAGGAAACTGTATAATATCATAGACAAAGCAAGGACTTTTTGCTCATTATCTGTAATGCAACTTTTTTTTTGCGAAGGCAAGAGGGAAGACGAGAGAATCTATGAGGATTGGAAAACAGATTGAAAGTTCAGGTTGACTTGAAGCGAACCTATTTAAATGACGTTTATAATAGTAAGTAGCAGAACATATGCCGTGATGTGGAAGAACAATGGGACATAAAAAGGCAAAACAAAATGTAGCCAATTTGTGAAAACGCCAGAGTCAGTTTGTGATCTGATTGATGACACGTTTGCGTTATGCACGGCCATCTCGTTATAAATATCCATTTATCTGCTGGAGTGAAGCAAAGCGTAAAGTCATTTGTACCACTGACTACTTGGAGCAGTCCATCATGGAATAGAAATGAGAAAAAATAGAATACCAGCAGTTCATAATATAATATAGTAGTATGTGTGCAGTGTACAGTCATCTACGAAATTGCAACCTGTGCGCAGCATTTATTTCTGTTCTGTCATTCATGAATGAGCATTTGAGCTTGAAGTCAGATCTCGTACACACACACAGAGAGACAGTCCATTCAGTGGAATTAAGTCGACTGAAGTGGATCGTGGAATCTTTCTACTCTAGAGCGCAATCAGTCCGAGAGAGGAGCCTCGACGACATACTACGTAGCACGTACTACGTGCTACTCTATATTGGTTATAAATAATATCGCATGAACTCTGATTACATTTGTGACTGTGCCATGATGTCAACCATGCTACCAACAACGAAAACACAAATGGTTGTCATCCTCAATAATATTTCTAGGAAAAGAAGAGCAGCACACAGCGTACTCATTATTAGAATGGTTCAGAGAGAGAGACAGAGAGACCAGAATACTCTCACGCATTTTATTCAGATAGTCCCGTGGCTACCGGCTACCACTCACTACTGCCACCAAGTATAAGTAGTTGTTGGATAATGTTTACACATAGTGCTTTTGCTGAAGTACAAATAGTTGGGCTTTTTTCCTTTAAGGTATGCATAGAGTGTCGTAATGGAGACTCGTAGCTAGAGTTTGGTTAGATTTAGAGACTGAGCTCAAACTAAGCTATGTCGAGTGGCACATTTCAAGTGTACAGTCTCTTTTTCTCTCACAACTCTGTCTCTTGTGTCTAGTACTTGTTCCACTCAAGTCGCATCAGCCCCAGCTCACCTCTACAGCCACCATTACGTGAGAAACTCTCAACTGCGAAGATTGAAGTCAAAAATGAAAGAAATGAAATCCAAAAAATGCAAGTCAACTTAGAATATAGCATTTTAGGTAGACAAATGCTCATGCCAAGTCGAGTTCTCACTACTGGAGTTTTTTCCATGTATTTATATTACGCACAGGGACATAGAGAGAGAGAGAAAGAAAGGAAAATAAGCCTGAAAAAATCCTTACGAGTTTAGTGGAGTAAAAGAAGTAAAACATGGAGAAGCAGTCAAAATGGAGATGTTCCTTGTATGCAATTCCTTTTGTACTTCCCCACGTATCATTCTTTTCTCTCACTTTGTATGCTCCTGCTACCTTTTCTGCATTTCTTTATGTGTTTGAGGCTTAAGTTCTGCTTAAAATGCTCCGATTAGAGTCCTCTGACATTATGCCATGGCTTGACTTTTAAGTGAAACAAGATGAAAAGTTCATTCAAATGTTTTCACGTTGACTTCACTTTTCAGCTCTAAGTAGAGTTGACTCCTTGTCTCCTTCTTATTCCTTCCAGAGGATTTAATTGCTGTGCCAGAGCGAGAGCGATAAGAATGTACTGAATGTATAGAGACTGGCATCCGATAAGGGCTGTCGCTGTCAGACTTCAATGAAACGGAAAACGCAAATGACTGTCACTCATTACAACACGTTGTTGTGTGACTCCCTTTTACGTTGTTGGATGTGTATAGTCATCTACGCAAGTGGGACAGTCTTTTGCATGGTCGAAGGTCTAACAATCAACTACGATTATGCATGTGTGACACGTATTTACGTGTTTAAATGAGTGACGGTCATTAGCGTTATCCTTACGCAGACACTCCTTTCTCCAGACAGTGATTCAAGCCTGACAGTCCTTACTGCACTCCATATGTGGCTAACACATATAGAGAGTAGTTAATTGTCTCGCATGAAAAATACAATTACAATGGAGATACAAAGGGAAGCTAACTTCTTGGCAGTAGGAATAAAATGAAAATTATTCGAATGCATCCGTAGGAGTAGAAGAGACTTGTGGACACAAAAACAGAGTTCAGCAAAAACGGCTGGAATGAGAAAAGTATTCTTAGTGTGCCTGTTATGTGTGTATTTGTGTGTTTATGTGCAGGCTTTTTACTTCAATGTAAGTAAGATGTGTTTTTGTTTACAAGGAAGACAATGTCTCTAGTCTTTTTAGAATAGTTCGTATGTTATTGGCCAGAGGACTTGCGAGAGAAGGAGATGTTGTAGGTAGTAAATGTGAAGTTTCACGATAGTCAATTTCAACTCATTCTCTTTTATTCATTCATCTGTCGTTCGTTAGTAGCTCTGAATTGCTTGTCATTGTCTTCGTGTAATCTACGAATTAAACAGCCACTGTCTCTCTCCCTTTGTGTGCCTACATGCTATACATACATACATACTTAACAATTTAATTTCAGACTACTACTATAAGCTACATACTTAAGAACGACATAGTAAATTCTACCTGCTCACATTTTCTGTCATCTAACAACAATGCAGCAGGATACTTAATTTCAGCAGGACTATTCAACCTGTCACTGTATGTTAATGAAAGTCGATTTTCTTGGCAGATTTTCTTACTGCCTACAATAAGTTACGTAATGCTACTCTGTTTTACTGTGGAAAATTATATTATTGCATTGTAAGCTACTGGTACATACAGATGCAGAAAGAGAACAGTGATCTTGTAAAGTAAACCGTGCAGAGATTTATCTCAATAACATTAGAGAATAAGTAAGCAACTTATTTTTCTGTGTGTACACATTATGCTTGTTGTGATACAAAGGGGGTTCAAGGTCAAAAATGTATATAGAGGCAAATCGCAAAGTACATCTTGGGTAGCCCTGCACAACGTATCAGATGCAATTGGCACGAATTATAGGCACGATTTCCCATTTACTGAATGCATTAAAGAGAGAGAAGCATGCAGGCTATCAGACTGAACGAGATTTTAGTACACAATATGTCTTGTTGGCTTATCTGTTTAGTGGTGAGGGCATCGGATTCTCAAGACTGCAGGAAATCTTAATAATTCCCATTTGTATTTTGCATGTCGTGACTACACTGCGTGGTACATTTATATGTGCTTTTAGATTTTCCTGCTCGCTGCAATCGCAATCGACCGGAGTAGCCAAGCAGCACTGGCCAAACGAACGTGGCTGAAGTTTTGGTCTTACATCAACTTTCTTGGGGTACTTAGAATGATTCCACAGAATTTAATACTGAACTCCTCCCAATGGATACACATTGAAATACATAAAGTTCTGTGTATATGGTGAAAGTACCTATAATACATTGGTGGGATGTGATACCAGAGAGAGAGAGAGAGAGAGAGATAAAATCCGATCCTCTTATGTAGACAGTGGAACGACTCATGACATGCGAAAAGTTAAGGAGAATATATGTAAGGGTAGATGGAGAGAATGACAGAAACGAACGGAAAGTAGCTCAACCAAAATGCTTTCTTTTCAAAGGAAGATGCTTTTTCTTTTCTCCGAGTCAAAATTTCAATTTTGAATGTTTGTCCGTATTCCTGGCTCCATGTCCGGGCTCTTTTTGTGCTTTCACAAGTCCTTTGTGACTGACTGCTCAACCATTCTACTCTATTTCTGGGTGGATAATATGATGTGTGCGCACATCTGGCATGTTGTGTGTGCGAAGAAATCCCAGTCACTTCTGCTTAACTTACAGCGTACAATCAACAACACGCATTCATCTCAACTTGAGACGCATTCCACATACAATTCTGAAAATTTCAATTATTTTTTCCAATTGAAAAAATTTAAATTGTAAACTGTAAAATTAATTTCACTATTATCTTAGGCTCACGTTTGATATATTTAAATGTAATAATAATATTTTTCCAAGAGAATGCAAAACAAGTTTTATCAGTCACGCGTTCACAGGAAGTACACGTATAGATGTTTCCCCGAACCATTGCAATTATGTTATAGATATGTGGATATGTCATGTATGCCTCCTACGTATAAGCCATTACATAACTTTGTAGTGCCTTTTCAAGTCTGTTCTTGTTCACCTCGACGTACGGTAAAATCTATAGTTTACACAGGGCGACATTTACCACAAGGACACCACGAGAACGAGCTTATAGAATGGAAATTGAAATAGAAACTCAATCGAACAAAACTGTCACCATCAACCAGCAGGAAAATGAGAATCAAAACGAACTTTGATAGACTTTCAAGAATCTTTCCTGTCTCCCAGGAAAGATCTCCAAGTGCAGATTCGAGTAAGATTGAAAAATCCAAAGCGCTACTTTATTTATATACCTTATACAGTAATACTACGTAGTGCCTAATAGTAAGTAGTATATGTCCTACTTCCTTTTGTGGTGACAGTCTTTTGTTTCTCATCTTATTCAACTTAAGCAAATATGCTTTTGGAAGACAAGACAGTCAGATTGAAAATTATCACCATAATAGTGACATTATATTATAAGCCGGCAGCAGCCGCAGCAGTAGGAAAACAGAAAGGAAATTGAAAAATCCGTGTTGTGATATCAAGCTGTGAGAAAGATTCTCTTGGAAATAAGGCACTCCTTACTTTAGAATATGTCTAATGTATTGCTGGAGGAGGAGAGCATCAGTTAAGTCAGTGTCTTGTCTAAAAAAAGAAAAGTTCTTGCATATCTATAGTGGCATATCGATTTTACTAGCTCTATTTCTCCTTTTCCCTACAGTCAATGGTAATAGTCGTAGTGCGGTGAGGATCGATTCAATTTTCACTCCGACAGTTTATATCTGCCATCATTTTATAGTGCGGGGGACTTCACATGAGTTCACATCATAGAGATATTTTTCTTTGTCTTACGGTAGTTTTTAGTAGTTTTCTTCATGACTCTTCAATTCTATTCATCCTTCCCCATTTGTAGATACTAGTTGACCATGTGAAGTGGAGAAAGTTAATTCCGGCTCGTGAAATCCTTTGAAAAGTATTTTCAGCGAGTGATTTGGAAATGTCAGAGGTGACTGCCTATACATTGTATATATATATACGAGTTTGTTCTCTGTGTCCCCATTTATTTTATATACGCGAGTGTTAGACTGAGATGAGAATATTGATACTGCGTGATTTGACAGCACAGCGAGATAGGACAAGAGTAAGAATGAGAACTTAAAATAAAATGACTGCCTTAGTTTTAAGTATTCCTGAGTATGTGACTGGAAAACATGTGGCGGCGGGAGAGTCGAGAGAAAATCTCTATTCCATCAGAAGAATCTAGTGGCACCGTGGCACGGGGAAATCCTTAACAGCGATCTTATACATACTTCAATCACTATCCCACAGCATACAGCGTGCACGACTTGAAATGAGTTTTCCAGTGAAGATTTTCGGAAGATTAGAGAGGGATTTGACAAAGAACTAGTCCACAGTCTAAAGGTGATCCCAGTTCCTCGCTTTCTCTCTCACTCACCCATCCAATAAATGGTAATAAATATATCTTCGTGTCACGGGCTCATTTCTTGCACAGATTTCCTAATTTGAATTCATTTGGACTGAATTGAAAATAAGTCTCAGTGTTAGACATGCAGCAGGAATAGCGAAAGAAAGTGGCCATGTGAATACGAAAACGGAGTTAACTGCATTTTATAATTTTCGCTGCTTGATTTTGTCACCGATGTGTACTATGTAACTGTTGTCGGTAAAAGTAGTTGAACGGAAAGGCGCAGAAAGCAGACTTCCATATGGGAATACACATTTAATTTTATTACATCAGCCGACACCACCATTTACTATACACCAACTACGGAAGAACGCAATTGCAAAGAGCCTGAGCAAGAGAGAGAGAGAGAGAGGAGCAAACGTGACATTTCATGGTTGTCACGAAATGGATTGCTTAGCTGGTAGCATTTTATGTTTTAACGCTTCTTCTGGTTCTCGCAGAGGAGCTCGCAGCACCAGAGACAAGGAACAGTAGCCCTGTGCTGTGCCCTGCCTTCTACTGACAGACAGAAATGCACATACTTACCCAGTCAGCCAAAAAACCGAAAGAATGACAAAATGGGAGCTTCTTGTAGTTTTTTATCTTTTTTTATTAGCAGAGCTCCTCTCTGCTCCATCTCCACAAGTGGAACTGTCATGTCATGTCAGATGATGCTGAAATGTGACAGATGTACAGTACACAGCACATAACCACTACAATCATATGCTGCATATAAGTAGCTATTGCCGAAAAGTCAAAGGCAATTTGATGCAAAATCTTCGAATGTATAGTACTTTTTAAGGATTTATAGAGTGCATTTACAGAAGCCAACAAAAAATCA
Source organism: Plutomurus gul (assembly GCA_019776185.1). NCBI lineage: Eukaryota > Metazoa > Arthropoda > Collembola > Entomobryomorpha > Tomoceridae > Plutomurus > Plutomurus gul. The sequence goes on from JABASC010000171.1 coordinate 13,126, forward strand.
GTCAACCAACTCATCCAATTCATTCATTGACTCCTCTCGGCTGCTTTACTAAATGTACACATTGTACTTTGTAATGCAGTTGAACACATGTACAACGTGACTACACAAGAAGACTAGGTAGTCTAATAAATGAGTCTCGATTCGATTCTCTATGCTGAAAAGTGCTGGCTGAGGGATTTTATTGAAAGCAAGTAAAAGAAGACAATAAGAAAAGACCTTGAGTTTCTTGTCAGACTCGAAATAAAAAGAATACAATTGTAATCTACTATAAGCATCACAGTGGTAAGGATCACAATGAAATCATTGAACAAGATTTATTGTCGGACAGATATTCATAGAATACTTACTTTTTAGGTACATCCATAAAGAAACAATGGGAATGCTATGACAAAAGCAATCCTCCCTACTTTACGTTGCACCTGTCGAACATAGATCAGTCTGTGCTCAGTTCAGTCTGTTACATTGATAATTCGTGAATAATCTGCAGGCGGAGGATGGCCAATTGTTCCCCGTAGTTCATTACCACTTATAATCCGGTGTACTTGTAATTGTTGTGCGACGTGGGCTGAAGCCTATCTCGTCAAAATGATGCTCTTCTCTTCTTTTAAAATGAATGTCTCTGGTACAGTGTAAATGGACATACAGTGGAAATTGATAATCGCGTCAAAGTTGTAATGTAGTGCATTAAATATAGCAAACTTTAAAATTTGGCCCATGAATTCTAGCAATGTATGTAAATACAGCAATATAAAGTCATGGACAAGGCTATTTTATGCATTCAAACCGATTGTAATGTCTGTGATGTATTTAAAGGGCGTCCTTTATCTTTGTGTTGATGTTTTGTGTATATATTTAAATATTTGTTCTTGCTTTTTTCTGTTCTCACCATAACTTTTGTTATTTTTGGCTGCACACGATTTGTCTCTGTACCTTTCATTGAAGCTTTTCGATGCAGCTTCGTTTGGCTGGCTTCCTAAATGACATTTATTTTGCATTACAGTACAAGGTGATGAGAAGCAGATAATGTTGAGATAATTTGTACACGAGTTAGATAAATTTGCGTCAGAATAATTTATTGCTGATGGTGTGGTATATATATATATATTTATATGCTTGTAGAAAATAAGTAGCACAAAGTTTGCTTACATAGAAATGAAAGAGACAGATGGATTTTTTGTGCCTGTATGAATTCAAAAGGAATCTAGCTTTGCGTATCATAAGATCGTGTAAATGTTTTCTGTGCTACGAGTGGTGCAGCAGCATTCTTCGGCTGTACGACTGACTGAGAGTTCAGAGTGAAGTAGATTAGATTGCTACAGAAGAGCTCCTTAATTAGTTTTTGAATGTGCGTTTGAACTTTTTCAAGAGTTTCGTCTTCAAACATGAAAGTTTTTGTACCACAAGAGGGTTGCAAAAGAAACCATAAGAGAGGTACGGGTGAAATTAGCAAAAAAATCTCAGTACACAGTTTATTGTGTTGTTGAGAGGATCGGATACGGTTTCATGCCTGTTATCTTTATATTAAGGTTGTGTTGTTTCAGCTCACTGAGGAGGTAGCAGTTGCTGCTGCTGTGCTTAAGTGGTAATGAAATGGTTTCCAGACTCGAATTGAGATTTCTTGATGATACGCTAGGAAATATGAAGGGCGTATAATTTCCATGTAATTGGCACTCATCAAATTGAAGTGTGTAGTGGAATTCTAAAATTAGTTGTACATGTTTCTCCTCAAGCATCCACTAGACACTCCCTTAAGATTCTAATTTGCTCCTTTTGAATTTTCTATTTATAACTTTTATGGCTGCTAGTTGTTAGAAGATGAAAAATACATGCGGAAACCGCACTAAGAGCATATTAGTAAACGATTGGTTCTGTTGGTGAATTTACGCAGAATTCTTCAATATAGGGTTTATGTTCATCTTCTTCGGCTTCTTTTCAATTTCAATTTAAGCATTTCTTTTACATGTTTAGTTCTTTTCATTTACATAAATATGTGTTCCCTTCATGTGTTCTCCTGCAAGTATATAATATTATGTGGAACAAAGAGAGTCTGTAGGAAATACTTTCTTTTTGCCAAAATGGAATTCGTTTGAAGCCGGGAAATGCTTAGTCTTAAAAATTTAGTGAATGTGCCTTCATGACATATTATTCTTATTCTTCATTCACCAAAGAGTCTCTCTACACTGTTTTTTAATTTGTTGCATTCCACGGAGTATCACATATTTACATGAACTATAGACTTTGCATTGCTTTCCAGAGTGCTGTCATTTCATTCGAATGCTAAGCCATGGAGTTAAGCTGGACATACATATTTACGGAAGTTGTTTCTCTCCTTCATCCCATCATCCTCTCTCTGTGCTTAAATTTTCCGTACTCTGAGCATTAGAAATTCAAATGAGATGAAAGAATCTGCACGAATACATATTTTTTGTTCAATTTCTTTCTGTGCCTCTCTTTTCCGCTCTGACATTCGAAATTTTACATAACATGCATATTTTGCTTTCTCCAAGTCCGCCCGTCCAGACAGCTCCTACGTGTTTACAGATATTTTATGTTACTTTGTCACTGTGTATACAGAACAATGAGCACAACTTATTTTCACAAATTTTCAGTTGCCTTCAAGCATGAAAAAACTCTCACTGCTACAAACATTTGCTTTGACCTTTAAAAGAGCATGGAATAATGTCAGTACAGATACTACGTTACCAGTATAAGGTCAATCTTGGCAGCAAAAAAAAGTTTCAACGGTTTGTTTGAATATTTTAATACAGTAACGTTGCTGCTGTTGAATTAAAGATTTCGCCCCAAGAAATTAAACTTTCACGCGTAACGAACTGAAATATTTAGCAGTGGAAACGAGTGGAATTAAAAATGCATTTTTTTGGCTAACCGGAAGCAATAATTAAATGTATTCTGTTTCTGGCACCTGCTGTGCTCAAGTTAAAGTTAAAACCGCATCTCATGAATAGAAAGCGATCACATCGAGTCTTATTTGTACTCTGCACCAATTGAACATTCACTTTAGCAAACTTATGGTAGCACACTCTAACTTAAATGTGAACTGGCAAACCATCAGCCTTGATTAAGAATTTTTTTGAAGATCCGTTTTCTCCTGGGAGACCCTTTCCCTAAACAATTACTAAATTACAAACTCATTCAGCCGCATCTAAGAGGAGAAGCCCCGAATGCTTACATCGACCGTAGTTTCGAGATTAAAATTGTCGGGACAATCAACTGAACAATTTGTGCAATTTCTGATACCTTGCTATATAAATTCAATCATAGAGCGAAAACTCTCTCTATTCGCTGCAACGATTTCTCCTTTTCAATTTACTCTCTCATCGATTCGATGTTCTCATAGTACCGAATTTCAAATCACCTAGTATTTCTATGTAGTACATATACCCACTAAGCAAATTCCTACAGTAAATAATCTTTTGTATGTACTAGAACGGCTTTACAACGAGCAAGTGTAATGTGGCCTTGATTTTGGTTTGGTGAGTAGAGATAGTAAGCGTAAGTTGCAAATCACACGTGGTTATACTGCTGGTGTAGCGGTGAAAGTACGGTTGAAAGAGCGAAAGTCGATTTGTGTAATATTGAATGTTATGATTTAACTTTGCCATTCGAGCCATGAAACGTATTCGAGGGATCCGTTCAGATAAAGATTTGTATACAAGACAAGTCTCTCGGAAATAAATCCAGATGCGTAGTGAAAGTGGTCTACTAAAGGTAGGTGAACTAGAACTATAGACTTTTAGGGCAACAAGAGGTACTACATGCGAAACGTTTCTCAGCAGCAGTTCCCTTCATCCAATACAAATAATTGAATTGAAACATGAAACAACTCTGGAAGGAATAGATGCGACATCGTCGCGGAATACAAAACTGGGCACACGGTGTTGCTGGCTGCTGCTGTTGCTGGAACAAGAAGCTGAGCCGCCGCCGACAAGATAAACTAACTATACATATATGAGATTCTCTCTTAGGCCCATAGTTTACTTGCTTACACTACACTGTACTTTATCCTTACAATGGAAAATAGACATAGTGTAGCGGGACACCTGTATAAATGTTTAAAAGTATAAATCTACTAAGCACATGAAATGCTGAACATTTGTTTCACTCTTGTAGCAGCATTATTTTTAGTAACATAGAACACAGGAAAAGCTTCACATCATTTACTGGGAGAATATGGGAAATAAGAACTGGCAGAGTGATGTGACGAGCACTAGAAATATCACCGGACGCATAAAATACATGGGAAAAGTGTTTTTAAGAACATGCAATAGTCTACATGGTAGCTGAGAGAATTGCGTGTTCTACTAAATAAGGACGTTTATGGTGCTAGTGCTGATTTCACGTGCTACACATAGATTCCTCACTCAAAATGATAATGTGAAACGGAGATTCACGCTAAAGTCTAAAAAAGACTCGGAAGATAAGATCCTCCGTCAAAAAACTAAAGTGAAGAAAACGATTCATGCCAGAGAGCAAGAGAAGAAAGTAAATATAACCAAGCCGTGCTGGAATAGTCAACTCCATTTTCCACCCTGAATCGGCGTCGAGATCAGAATTCAGATTTAGATTTGCAACTGTGAGATAGCTTCCCCGCTATTTTAGTCCTACGAATTTTTTCCCATGCTCAAATTTGATGCTCTCGATTCTGCTCTGCTGCTTCTGCTCTCTCTCTCAATCCATATCACATCCGCAAACTAAATATTCTACTACCTGCACTGAATTTAAATTCAGTTTTTCTCCCGCCTTATAACATAGGACCTACATCGATAATTTCACAAAAGCGAGCTAGTAATTTTTTCCGTCTTGTCTAAACATAGTAAGTATTCAACGAAATATGATTTTTACAATCTCCCACATTCTCAATAAAAAATAATCTCCCAGTATTTCAATTATACAAACAGCACGAAAACTTCCTTTCTATTAATGAATCTCGTACTTCGTGTGGTAAGCACTACAGATTGTGGTACTGTTCACTCTAGCTGCCAAGTACACGGTGAAGAACGGTAAGCAATCAACGGTAGCTACCAGATTTGTGGTGAAATAGACTGTGGTTTGAAAGAGCGATAGGGAGGGACACGCAACTCAGGGGCAATACGAAATCTTTACCATTAGTATGTGTACAATAATAGCTCTCTCTCTGCACTCATGCTTGCATCGTATAAATACAAAGTACAATGGAGGTCTGCAAAAGGCACGAATTTGTGCGAGTGATAAAGACATAAAATAAAGTGGGTGAAATTTCCTTTGCTCTACATTTATTTCTATGTATTCGGTGTGCTGTGCTCCTTCACAGGAAAGTGAGCACAGTAGAGCCATTGCCCTGTTCACTTCACATGTGCGATGATACGTTTCCGGAATGCCACACAGCTGAACGAAAGCCGATATTCCCACCAGAAATATTAGGCTTTCAATGGGACCTGATAAAAGTTGGATGCGAATCGATGGTCAGCGGCAGCAGTAGCAGATTTCCAAAATATCCGGGTTCCCGTGTCATGTCATGTCAGCCAATGTTTATACCTTTACACTAAAAGTAATAGTACATACTCAGGAACAATGACTGTCGTTATAGTGGAAATATTTAATGAACACAGTCCTATGCTCTTATGTTATAAGGTTATAGGTCGTCTCAAGGACTGGAGAGTATTTTTGGTCGCATAATAACCGTTTCATTTAGTAGGGAAATTTATTTTTAGCCTAGAACCTGCATAGCTACTAAACTGCGACGTGACACCCGGACCATAACTCATTCTATGTAGTTCCATAGTGTTCTTGCCTGAGCTCTTTAAGCTACGTATTGTACATACAATGGTAGTACAGCCACCGCACCACAATCATATTTTATCGTGTGGAGGGCTCCATGGAAATAATTTCTGTCTGCTCATTGACACTGGAGATGGATGGTAGAGGCTTGTGACGTTGTGGGATCACACGGGGAGTCAACTGAAGTCAACAGGAGATGAAGGTGGAATTTCTCGGTTGGCAAATCGTCCTCTGACGTCATCATCGCTCGTTAAAACTACGTTTTCGTTTAAGCCCGTCAAGTAGGTAAAGTGACTGTCTGCTGCTGCCGCTTCGCTCGTCTGCTGAATTCTCAGTTCAGTTGTTTCCACACGGAAGTGGATGTGAAAGTGGCGAGACTCAGCCAAAAGCAGGAGAACCATGGAGAAAGTCCTAAATACACTACTACTACTAAAGTGTTGGCAATCTGTGCTGACAGTGTCTACAGCACGGGATTTCGTTACTTCTACTTACTAGTTATATACACGTTCGGTTACAGTATAGGTACATATATACTCATAGACAGAGCATATATAAGAGAGCGTGTGAGAGAGTCTCTCATGTTGTCCTACTATAATGTTTACTTTTAGAGTCGCGGGCATGTTGAAACTGTTGGGATGTTATATGGACCATTGCGTGACGTGGTTGTTGGAGAGAATTCTGTTAACTTACCCTGCATGCTCTCTCCCATGCTTGCTGTGTGTTACTGCACTTCATGGTTCTCTTTCCATATATTACATTGGAGAAGGGCAGTTAGTATCACAAATGTTAGAGCACAGCACAAACACACACAGTCTTCAATAGGATGGTGAACGGCACATCACTTTTCCGAAGACGTGAAAACACCATGATTATTCTACATATCATGTAACAAGAACTTATAACGGTTAGAGGTTCAGGCTGTCGTAATAGCACTCGCGGAGCACTCACTCTCGCTCAGTTCATAATAATGTACATAACACAGGGATGGTAGGAAGCAGTGAGTGAGAGAGAGAGAGAGAGAGTAAAATCGATGCTTTGTTCTTTAGTAGTTTTACTTTAGTTTTCTCATTGTAAACGTACAAAGTAATCTGCAGCAAAAGCTCCAAGCAATTTTCCCTCTTCCTCAGCATAAAACTGTTCTTATAAAAAGGCAATTTCGTCCGTCCAGGGGTTTCTTCAATGCTATTGTCGATAATTAATAGGAAGACTTGAGCAGTTTCTCTGCATGTTTTGCCTATTGCCATTTTTACTCTGTGCGAAACTGCTTTGACTTTCTAATGTTGCAGTGCTACGCGGAGGATTTAATTTTTTATCCTCAGTCTCGTCTTCTGCGAAACTGAGATGGCCGGTAGATACATAATGTACTTTCAATCCCATTCAACGTGTATCGTTTGCAAAAAAGCGTCTTTGTTGCAGGGGATTACAAAAGTCTGACGGTTATCACTTATCAGACTTTCGTAATCTCTCATTTACATAAAGTAGTCTCTTCTCCGTCTTCTGTTTAGCTCCCCATTAAATACAGTCAGTAGAAGTAGAAATGAGAAAAAATTAGCAACAAAGATTTTGGCCAATTAGTGCAGCAGTAATTTGCAGTAAGAAAAAGTCGTCTGGCTTGTAATGATATATTTTGCAGACTTTCCTAAATGTAATACTATCGTATGTGCCTGTTGAAGGCTGTGTGCGAGTGTGGAAACTTTAGTGGCACACATGTGAGAGTTTTTTCTGATTTGAGTGGACGAATAAAATTTCCTCACCTTCAGTAGTACCTATAGTCAGTCGAATCTGAAGATAAGTATGTAACCGTTTCGTTTACTGGTGGTCGGGTCGATAATGGAATGGTTCCCTTGCAGGAATCGATAATCCATAACTATCTGTGGAAAAGTTCTCGTCTTCTTTTCTTGTGGACTGTGTGTGTGTTTGCTAGTAGACAAGGTACACAGACATAGCCAGGTAACTTTTGCGTAAACATTAACTGGGTAGGTATATACTCAGATCACTTTTCGAGGATCGCACACTCAACTGAACGGGCGCCTAACGTGAAGAATGATGCTTGGATCCAGTGAATTTCATTGAAAGTAAAACTACTTTTTCTGGAGTTTTATAGTCGACTGAAGTCAATATATAACGAGTGGTTGCAAAAGAGAGAGAGAGAGAGAGAAAGAGAAGAAAAAAGCGCAAACAACCCTCCGTCTTCTTCTTCTGCTTCCCTCCTTCTGCGTTCATTCGTCGGCAAACTCGCTTTTGTACAGTTTGCTAACATAATTTACCAGTATCTGTTCTCTGTGTGGCATGGTTGCGTCTATATCCGGATAGAGAAACTTGATTCTGAAAAGAAATTATGGAAAATTACTAAAGGAATAGCAGATTCTTATCCCCCTTGCGAGGATTTTCCGTGTGTGCATGGATACTCATTCCTTACTGTTAGTCTTTACGCGCAAAGGGGTTTAGGTCATTTGTCCTTTATGTCTTGTTTCCTCTTGAAGACTTTGGTTTTGACTTACAGTGCAGAAAAAGAATTTTGGCTTCCGTTATTACATTTCACTGGTTGCAGGAACGAGCTCTACAGCTCATCTCCCCCGTCTCACTTCCATTCAAACCGTTTCCCATTCGTTTGTCAACTTTTACTATTCCTTTTTCTATGAACATAGGACTTAATAATGAATGGATCACTATCAATGTAAAAATCGTCTGTCTTACTGTCTCTGGGTCTGGTAAATACGCAGGAAAGGATATGTTTGTGTGTGCAAATATTTAAGTTTGAAGTCAGTCTTCTTGTCTGTTGATGATATGACAGGCCTTATCTGTACGTCCGTCAAAACTGTAAACGTAGTTTATAGTTTATAGGCTCTTCGTCCAAGTAACAAGGATAAGTTAAGTGTTTACGCGTGTATTTTAAGTGTAGTTTAATGTAATTTGCTAATTTAATCTAGCTAACGACATGACTGGAAATATGGCCAGTCTAGACAAAGTGAACGCTGTCCCCCTTTATATGCTGTAAATGCACGTAAACGATTATTATTAGTAGAGAGAGAGAGAGAGAGAGTGAAATGGTAAAGCGACCTATTCTATTTCCTGTCGGAATGTTTTCTTCGTTATTAAATTTAGCATTAGCTTGTTACTGAACTCCCTCAGCTATACAAGTCAAAACTTACAGGAAGTCCCCGTCTGAGAGAACTAATTATATTGTCGATAAGAGAAATAGCTACACCATTAAGGATTCTAATGGAAAGATTAGAGACTGAACGTATCAATGAGTTGACTATAAGGGAATAGTTTCATATATAGGTAGCTTTATTGTAATTTACTTAATATTCAATTTCCTACAGAGAAAGTCATTAAAACGGGGCACTAAGTGCTAGGAATGTTATTTTAGGAGACATTAGCTCACCTGCTGGTTACATGTACACATGTATACAGATACTAATTCATTATTTTGTTGCTTAACTGTGTACTCTACTGTGTGGGAGGGGTACAGCAGGATTGGGTGGCAACTGAACTTTCTCCATCTAATAAAATAACTTTTTAACATTAATCTAATCATATAACAACGAAATTGAATTGGGAAAATTGCCGTTATATTGAAGAAACTAAATTATACGACCTCTGTACACATAAGCACGAAAGGAGTAGGTGAAAGTTTCTTTAAAAGTATTTTTGATAAAGAAATTTTTTGGAAAACTTTTTCAAATTTGATTTTATACACTTTAATAATAAATTATTAGTTCTTGATAAAGTTTTTTTCATTAATGAAGAGTAGGTACGACAAAGTAAAAACTTGAAGAAACTGTACAGGAGAATGGGATTTCACAAATTTCAATATGATTTCACAAAATCATTCAGTAATGGGTTCATATTGATGTGCAGTCGCAGTGTATTAACACATAACATATTTTATTTACTCTCTGTGTAATTTCTTCATGAAACAGGAATAACTAAAAAATAACTAGAATTACTCATGTCTACCGTCTACTTCCAAATTTGTATATTCTACTACAGTTGTATGTAAGTATATGTAGAATCCATTATAGTTGTACGTTTGAAAAAGGAATTGAACACCCAGACAGTGAGTAGTTTTTTCTCATTAAAGTTTTACCAAACGTCACTCGCCATAAAGGCTGCGATGGTGTAGTCCGTATCCGTCATCTTTTCGAGTTCACGTTATGCCGTATCAGATGTCGTATCAGATAATTCCTTTCGGCTCTTCATATTTGGCAGTACGAAAGGAGAGAAAATAAATGACGGATGCAAATAAATGGTCTCCAAGCTTATTACCACAATGTAAAATACAAATACACAAGAAGATGATTGATACCACTTATGATACACTCACAACAACAAGCATTAAGCATATTTGTTGTATGTACTGCACCCAAGTATGCAGATGCTGTTCCCTATTCAGCTCTGACATGAATGCGTGAGTGACTGCATGTAAACGAGTCCAACGTATATTTAAATACTTAAGACGAGCATGTAAAGCAATGCAGTCTGCTGATATGTGTTTACGATAAGAGATTCTCATTAGCGTCATCATTATCATGTTCGGTTGTACATTACATGGTTGTTGTGTGCTGTGCTGATTGTCTGTCTGTGTCTATGTGTGTGGGTATTATTAGCTCTCTTGTCTTACTATGTGCTCTTGCCCTTGTAACGGTATGTTGAGTTCACAGCACTGTATCTCTCTCTCATCAATAAGAAAGAGTATGTGCTCTTGTAAACAGTTGCATCTACTACTTATTTTGCCTTGTGTATGCCGACACCACATACAAACACAGTAAAGTGATTAAGAATATTATATTATGCTCACATGTACACATCGTGAGGGACGGAAAACACGACCAGGTATATGCGCTGAAAGTATGCAAGGTATGGAATGGAACGTTGTTTTTATTTACTGTTGTTTTTATCCTTACTTGTATGTAGTACTATTATTATGTGCTGTGTTTTGTTATGGTGGTGGTGGAACGGAGCGAGTGGGTGACGCTTACAGAAGGAATGAACGCTTTTGCATTTTTCTTTTGTGCTGCAGGAAAATTAATGGCTCATTCGATTGCCTTGCAGATACTATTATATCGTAGTAGTAGTATGCAAATGCAGAGCACTACTTGGCTGGCTGAGGAACATGTGGAGAGAGATTTTATTTATGAACACTAATTATAACAGAGACTAATGTTTGTTTCGCTTTATTTTGTGTGTAGATATTGGTAATGATAGCAAGCAGTGCATTGTTCACATATTTTACATGCATTACAGTGCAAGTTTTTAAAAATCTGTTGAATTTCCGCTACTATGTACTACCACTACTATACTCTTACACTTGTGGTGGTAGTGTTGAGATTCAGACAGAGATTGTAAATGCGCAATGTTTTTGTTTTGTCTATCAAAGTTCATTGTATTACATCGATTGCAATAGTTTTTAAGAACCACGTCGTACTTTGAACTGTATGTATGTATGTATGTCTAGGGCAATAGGCATTATTTTCTTACGTATTACGTAGTAGACAGAAAAAGGCTGCTCTTGAAATTTTGTCTGGCTAGCGAAAAGTTGCGTCATTACACTAGATTCATTTTATCCAACACTATAATAAAATGTCTTGTGTTTTTCTTTCGTCTCAAGATTTTCTTGGCTTATAACGCTTCATGCGAAAAGTATATACATGTTAGACATCGTGTAATATATATTGTGGTGGTGGTTGGGCGGCTTTTGTATAATCCTCGTCTGTTTATCATGGCAAAGCTCTGAAACAGATGAGCTTGACTTCAGTGAATTTTTGACTTGACTGGACTTTTTCTTTTCGTATCCGTCTGGACGGAAAGGGTTGAACGGCTTTCAATGCACGTACCATAGTGCTGATACAAATCATGTATGATGATAGTATGAATGTGTCGTGTTTCTATGAAAATAGTCAAATGGCTCAGTCTCAGAGAGAGAGAGAGAGAGAGAGAGAGAGAGACCAGCAGACAGGGCGACGTCAACACACAAGAAAAGAGTGCAATTATAAGAAGAGGATCTTCTGCTGCTGTGTAGCACCGGTGCATAGCGCTCCGCTACACTGTGTGGGTATAACAAAATGCTTTGCTGCGGATTTCTAAAGGGAAGGAAAAAAGTTCCTTTATGTTTGCCCGAATAAGTGGAAAGGAAAAAATTGTCCTTACTGTATTATATAGTAAGCTGGCTAGAGTTAGCAGGAAGAGTCAACTGAACCAAAAGGTAATACATTCAATTTGAACCTCTTCACTTCAAAGAAACACCACGTACAATAAAAGAAGATTGGAAAATGAACTTCCATGTAAAAAAGCAGCAGACTGTATGGCCAAGCAGGCCTATTACACAGACAATTTTTCTCTCTGCACTTACTACATGATGTGCGTAATCCCGAATTTTCCGTCTTTTTCATCCTGCCCGTTACTTACTTACTACAACATTGGTTTTATGTATTATTGTAGTCTTAGTATGTGCTAATTGTAAGTATACGAGTGTCCCAACTGGTTTCAATCTCCTTTCATTGCCACATTTGTTCATTCTGAGGACGACTTACCAGCGTCATTGTAGTAGACTACAAGAACTGCGTGTGTGCACACACAGATCTCTCAAAAGCATTCCCTCACAAGTAATTTTCCGTATGGTACACGGAAACGATTGCTTACTGTTGCTGTCACCGTCCTTTCTTGTCTGCGTCTCTCTCCGTGTGGCTGTGCCGCATGCTCTTCTTCTGTAAGATTCTACTATATTTCAAGACTTTCTGTTATAGTACAATAATTCGGATTTTGTTGGCTCTCTCTGTAGTGGCAATGGACTGGCCATTTCGTTTTTTCTTATACTTTCGGCTAAACAAGAACAGTAATTTAGGTCACAAGAAAACAAAACAGGACACACAGCAGAGAAAAGAACGGTACACTTCCAATAAACTTGAACGATCCTGGTAAATGTTGCCATATATGTGTCTGTCGTTGTCTCCGATGTGTTTTTCTGCACGTCTCTCCGTGGAATTCCGTCTCCTGTCCCTTGGTAAAGGGTTCGGTTTTAGTACGACCTAAACTATCAGAAAGATTCCCTCTGGTACACACACATTTAGCTTTAAAGGCTTTCAAGGCAAAAAGAATAAAGACAATGATGGGATTCAAGACAGGTCGCTAGCTAACGGTCATCGGACCAAATAGGCAGACTACAAATCAGAAGTTATATACCTATGGACTAAATACATGTTGGTGCAATGTATACACTTAATAGTACAAGTGCGAATTTTTGGCCACTACATCCATAACGGGTTTAATTGTATTTAAAGTTTGTCTGTTCTAGTTCCAGCCGCATCGTTTCCTTATCTCTCTCTCTCTCTCTCACTCTGAGTTACAAAACTGTATCAGTAATTGTGTAATGACTTCATTTTCTTCAGCTCTAGCAACTGTTTTGTTTTGTTGTGCAATAAAGAGCTTCTGATGGTCATTGTTCGCAAAAAAATATATTGGCTAGGGCTAGGCGTGCCTACCAGACTGTAACAAACATACTTTACACTATGTATTATACAGTAGTAGTACACGAAGTAGCAACGTAGAGAGAAAAAAGAAAAGTGCAATACTTGGTATCACATAGAAACGGGCTTTTGTCTGGGAGCGCAGAACAGTAGTCGTTGTAGTTGTAGGTAGTGGCAGCGGTAGTGGAGCCACGACTAGTTAGCCATATTATTGGTATTGGCATCTCTTTTTGCCTTTTATGGCCATATGTGGTGCGTTGTCATGAAGGGAAGCCATTCAGGCCAAACCTGGCCAAAACACTGACTTATTGTCGGTGAAGTGAGTTCATAGTGAAATGCCTGTGAGCCACAAGAAGCTGAACATGTGTGATCAATCCGAAAAAAAGAATGATTGCACTGTCTGTATGGATGGAAGATCCGTAAATAGAGCTGCTACTGCAAAGCAGAAAAAACCTCGAGATAGATACAATGCAAGATAGCAAAACGGCGCACAAAAGATCAGGTTACTTCGGCGAAGCTCATACACAGATTTCTTATACAGTTTTGGTAACTATAAAAGCAAAAATGGTTGTTGGAAGTAGTAGAGCTTTGTCTATGCTTTTCTGAATCGGTATAATGATTGAGACGATTTTGAAATGGAAGAATTTTTTCTCCAAGAATCTCTCTGTGAAATCGACGAAAAGCTAGAAAGCATTAAAAGAATTAACTATAATGCTGCTTGCTGCTGCGTTTTGCCTCAAGAGTTCGAAAGTTAAGAAAGATGCTGGTTGTTCGCAGTCACATCACATTAACGGAATAGCGAATAGCCGCTCCTATGTTGTAGCAGTTGCGTGGCTCGTCTTCTTGTCTGTGACAGCTTTTTGTGGAGGTTGGTGAGAGACCGTTGTAGGTTTTGTTGGCTCTCTCTATCTCTCCCTCGTCATGTTGCCCTGTCTTGTGTGGTACACGTATTTGTACTCGTACGACAAGATGTATAGCAGGTAACACGTCTCTCTCTCTCTCTCTCTATCCAACTATCATCCAATGTAATGCTTGACAAGTTTTTACGGAAGGAAACTGACTGACGCAATTGTAGAACGAGATGAGCATCTTTTTCTTATCTCTAAACTTTGAACAGGGTTCTCGCACTTCTTCTGGGCCTGGCCTGGCACAAATTAAGTAGGTTGCACAGAGCCACATAAAAATTGACCTAACTAATGGCTATAAGGTTTTGTGTAATAATACCGGAATTACCAGGCTGTGGCTATGGAAAAATGTGTTGATACAGCGTACCACACACACAAGAGGCTTCATTATTTGGGTAGAGTTGCTTGAACGCATTCTACATGTAAATGTATTCCTATTCATGAGCGTGAGTCTGTATAGATACATACACATGTGTATGAATGATGTGTGTGCTCCTTTCATTGCACAATTCTCCTTTTAAGGCAAGCTTTGTATTTATTTTGGCCACCACTAGCTGTATAATTTCGTATTTCTATTAGAGTTCAATATAATCACAGAACAGTGCAGTGACCAAATGTGGTCACTGCACTGTTTTCACCACTATTTACCTTTTAGCACTAATCTACAAATTCCGTTTAGCTAATGGGAGCACAATTCATGTGTATTTATTTACGATCTCCGAAAATATGCTTCGACAGGCAACAAAATTGCATGTAATTACTGTAATATTAATATGATGTATGATGCCTCGCCTTTTTCGTGGCAGCGCAGCACTGTTCTCTACTTTATTTGTAGGAATACATTTGGCAGATTGGAAAGTGTTTTCTCAGCGAAATTAATCAACGCTCTTTGTTATCCGTTTATGCATTATCCTTGGATGAATTGCTGTGTGTACATAAATGTGTATGCATGTATATAATATCCCAATAAACTACAAAGTTTATTGACTCCCTTGTGTGCACACACACACACAAAAGCCATCGTTGAGCTGTAAAGGTGGCCTTTAAGTGATTAGCCATGGAAATTACGACAAACACGCACGAATCATCGACAATTTCTACTTTTGTTCACGTTTTCATCTCCTCTCCGTCCACACTATTCTGTGCATGCATACATACAAATTCCATCTATGGCCCGAATGCTCATTGGTGTGCTTATTTTTTCAACATGCACCACAATTTGTTAATGATCCTGCACATTTGTCATCATTAATTACATTGACTTAATAATCTACATCTTCCCTCTCTGCATCTGCCTGTTTCGTTCTAGAAACAAGGCAATTTTCTCTATGCCTTTTGTGGCATTCAGGCTGACAGCAAAAAATGTCTATCTGAATCTACATTCACAATGATACATCACTTGCAAGTACTAGAAAATAAAAATGCGCATACACAATTGCCACTAAATTCTACTATCACCACCATATACAGCTTGAAATTTTTGGAGAGAATTTTTTGTACACATTCAGCCAGCAAGGACTAAGGACCGACATTAATTTAATGCATGAAATGAATAGATTAATAGTACACAACAGGGTGATAAATGGAAGTAATAGTAATAATATTTAGATGCACCGAGGTATTTATATATTGTCATCAGCAAGCAGAGATATTCTCTCACAATGCAAATGATGCCCACACAACATAAACCTACTTACGCTCATTCAACAATAACAACAACTCTAGTCCGTCATCGCATGTTGAATAAAATAGGACACAGTGTACTTTGCATTACTGTCCTTCTCTCTGTGTGATGTACAGATGGTTGCCTTAAGAAAAGTGCGTTCACAAACATTGCATCCATATTGTGATTGCGACTGTTTTTTTTGTATGAACGATTTATTTGGTTTAGATAATTTATTTCATTTCCATTTATTAGGCCAAGCCAGACTACAGCATTTTGCAGCTTGCTTATTGCAATTAGCTTTTACTTTAGAAGAACATTAACTGGTACATATACCAGTTCTGTAACTTTGTACACGATTACAACGAGTTACTTTTAATGTGTAAGCCGGCCATTATTATTATACTACGGTAATGTTAATGGAAAGAACATTTCACACACTATGTATCCAGTTGCCACTGCCATTCTCTATTGTATTCTTGATTCACGCAAGCAATCAAGTCCAGTCGAGTCATCTCAATTAGCCTGACATTTACACTCGACCCTTGTGCTTTTCTTAGTTAGACGTACGTTGTAAATGAACCACTGGCCATTACCACGAATAATTAAACGGCAACTTTCTTCCTGTCATCTAAAAGTGCACTGTACTATACAGCTGTCTTGTATTCCTGTACATATACCTACCTACTTAGGTATGCTATTACGTCTCGTGCACGTTGTTTTAAAATTGTACAAGCTAGTATGTATACCTACCTAGTACATACTTGTACTATACTGTGTGCTCAGTTTTTGGCACACATATCGATGGAGATAATTTGACGCAGCGTATGAGGAAATTAATTGATATTCAGCAAGAGTTTGAGCGACGAGGTGGGCAAAATTGCGAGCAACACCTTAGTGCACGACCAAAGGGAAACCACAAGAGAAATACCAGTTACTGGTACTACAATCGCTATTACATTGTCACAACGAGCACTTAGTTATTGCTTTGTGCAAGATGAAAATTGAATGGAATACCTACGAGTTAGTAGTAGTATACCTTCTTCCATTCTTCAAACTCTTCCTAAAGTGTAATTGAACTTCTTGGCTTATTATACATAGTTGTTGCACGCTATGCATGTGCATACTACAAAATGTGTATATGGTTCGTTTGACTGGGCCTGACATAGTAGTTTACGTGCATAGTCTTTAGCATGGCAAGAATGTTTCTAATCGGAGATCTTGTGTTCTATGCTGTTGGAACTTGGAACCTGACTTTAGCTATACAATGTGCTGTGCAAATACACTGTGACTTGCCTACATACATATTTACAATCAGCAGGACGCACAGTTCTTTGTGTTTACTACGTGAGGTTTCATTAGCAATTCACCATTGTGCTCGCTTGATATGATGTTGGGCTGCTGCGTGGAATGGCAAACGTACTTCACATACTGCACTTGTGTACGGCTTACTATTACTATTAGGAATGGCTCAGCTTTGCAGACGAGAAATAATAATATAGTATTACAGGTGCGCCTGCTGGTGTGCATCAAATTGTATTTAGAACTATGGTATCTAAAGCACTGGCTTGTTGTAACTGTTATAACGCTCTACCATTTCGAATGTATTTAAATGCACGAACATATAAAATAACTGGAATGTATTCCAGTTACAATATTTTTCTGCAAAATTTGACAGCAAAATTAATTTATTGAATTCTAAATTTTCTGAGACATTTTTTGTAGTAAGTTATATGTATGTATATTCATTCAAACAAGTGAAATCTGTTTAAATTGAAAAGGTTTAATTTACAGATATGTATTAAATTGTATGTGGTGGCAGAGTGTGTTGCATACACCTACAGAATAGTTTTACTCAGACAGACACACTATTATAGGCAGGCACTACTAAACACTACAACTGACTATGTAAGGAAAGTAATTCTACTACTACAAAAAGAATATCAATGTGATTGCCCTTAATGCCCCCACCATATATAGTCATCTCGACTGTTGTTACGTTATTTACATTAGATACTGGGTTACAAACATTACAACAAAAGAATCTGCACAAAGTCATCTTTCTCTGTCCGACTCGACTCCTGTCTTGTCATTTCTTCAACTCCACCACCACATCTCCAAATAGGTAGAAGACACGATGTTCTCCATATCTACGTCGCCTCATTTGGAGACTGCATGCAGATTTCTTGTACTCTCTGTGTGTGACTACGAGGGCGATGACGACAGCAAGGCTGCTGAATTTCGGACGAATGATTAACTCTATCTCTATTTTTCTTGTACTTTGTAAAATATGCACACACACATAGACAGTTAATACCCGCAGGATAAAGGGTGGTGGTGGTAGGGGTGCGCTTTTATTAGACAGCTTGTACTCGTCTTATACCTACTGTTTAACTGACATTAAGAAAAACGTAACTACCTATAGAATGTAATTGCACACAAAATGCACATAGGTTAGCACGGTTTTAATCCTACTCCAGGGCATTTTATTACGATTATTAAATCAGCGTTCACATAATGAAACTCAAAATTTTTCCTTTTCTTCTTGAGAAAGGGAAAAGCTCTGAGGACACACAAAATAGTCATAAAAACTACGTGCCTGCACCACCACATCGCACAAAGAAACAGTGTAGCGGCGGATAGCGTCGAAGATGCACTCCTAGTAAATAATGTAAAAAAGTTTATGAACTCGTAAAAAGCCAACGGAGCAAGACCAGTACGCCAATATTCCTCAGAAATATGGAAATGAAAGATGCAGTACTACAACTACTGGGAAAGATTCAGCTCTGCAGACTTTGATAGCATTTGCTGGCACACATTGCACAGAGAGATGCACAAAAGTAGTAAGTAAGTATTTGCACGTTCGTCTCTGCTGTGTGTGTCAACAAAAGACACTAGAGAAGGAAAAGAGGGAGAGAACCGACTCGAAATTATTACTCCATAATGCACAGGCTGAGATTGTTGTCACTCATACCGTGTCATCCATCTGCCTCAACCGAAAGTAGATCACGAGGTTGGTGGTATTACACAGGAAGACTATTTGGAATACTGCAGCGCATGATAACAAATGTTACGATGAAACTAGTACGTACCACTATATACAATGGTGTACATAGGCATCTCAATCACCTTTCACTATCTACTACATGGCAGGTAATAGCCCTGTTTTCTGTTACGTGCTCCATTGTCTCTGCTACTTGGATTGGATTGAACTACATAAGTGAAAGGAGCAACGCTGTAATTTTGTATGCAGGTGGTTAAATTTTTATCAAGTTGACTGTGCAAACCTATGCATCTACCTTTTACTAGTGCACAATAGTAGTAATCCCTATGCGTCACTATGTCTTCACAATCAGAGAGGAGAGGTGAGCTGAGTAAATGTCTTGAATGTCATTAGGAGCGTATGGATTAGTAATTACGAAAGGGCACTGCAGACAAAAGCTCTCTCAGTCAAGAATGGAGACAGCTATTAATTCGCGTTGCACTAATTGCAAATGCTATTCCCCATATATTATACACTCACATACATATATAGCTGCATACGTCACTCTTCTCGAAATTTCATATTAGTAACGTTGCCTCTTGCAAAATTCACAGAGAGGAGTAAATATTAATAAGTCACGCATATATGTAAGTGCCGTTAGCTACAGATGCCACGCCATGCCAGTGACTTTGAACAGACGAATGCGAAATTGGATTTGAAAAGATGGGATTTATAAAACGGACTTGGTACTTCTTCTGATTTCGTCGTAATGAAATTATTTAGAATTCGATTACGTACATACATGTAGAAAGGCAATCAGATACAAAGTTGAGTCAAGTCAAGTCAGCCGAGAAAACTGTCTAAGGACATGCCAAATTTGGCTAATAGGGCCTCGTGTGACGTGGTCAGCAGGCCCATGACTGCAAATTCCACTGTGATATCACTTACAACTAATAAATGCAGACAGGAGACTGTGAAGACTTTATATGCATTTTGTGCAAATTCTTCTTAGTTTTCACACAAATTTACAAATTCCAAGTGACTGGTGGGTAGAAGACGACGAGTCTAAAATGAAACGTCTCACTAAATACTTGCAGAAGGTGATCACATAAGTTTCTCAATTTCTTAGGCCATGTTTCATTTGAAATTTTGGGCCGGGCTGGGAAAAGCACAGCGAGAGAGGATTTATGCAATAGCTGCGGGCTCTTGTCAAGGATAATAGAATGATGTGGCTCATCCATAGTTTATACGGCATTCTTCATTCATTCATAAAAGAATTAGTGGATGAGACTTTTAGTAGTAGTGGTAGGATGTACATGTGAGAAAGACAGGGCAGTGGAATGTGTATTTCTTATTCAAAGGTACATACAATATCACTATTACACGTCAGATAGTTCACAGGAATATTGACTAACTAATTGCAAGCATTGGACTCTGTGCCGAAAACTGGTTCATGTTTATTTTACATATTATGTTTTCAGCTTAGCTTCATTATCACCTGATTCATCACGATGATACGTAACTTACTCTTTTATTAATTGCTTGCTAGTTTAGCATATACGCATTGTGCGGTGTTTGCAACGGTTGTTGAACGAAAGTGTGTATACACTTAACATACAGAAGATACTCTGTAGCTACTCATGTGCAAGAGATCGGAGAAGTAATTTAACTAAAAGCTGTTCGAGCACTTTGTGTTGTAGTAGTAATAGTGAGTATTAGTGAATGCTAGGAGATTCTCTCTCTTTCTTCCTTTCTGCCTAATAAATTATGTAGCTTATGACAGGGTCGAGAGGATTTTGTCTACGTTTACATCTTCTCCTTCTTCTTTGCACTGCTAAGTAAGTTACGTTAGTCGGCTTCCACTCATTCCATTGTTAGGGAAGTTGGACCCTAGTGTACTACCAGTAAGTGTGTGGACAGATAGGGAGAGAGAGAGAGGAAAACAAGACGCCATGGTAAGAGATACCCTTTTGGTCAAGAAAAGTCAAGCCAGGAAGACAAGACATGAAACGACAGCTCACAAGTTCCCCATAATTTATTTAAGATTTTTTTTTCGAGCACCAGACTTCGTTTGCCTTACTCTACTATACTAATATAGGTATACTTATATATCTGTGTATAGGAGAGTTCTTTAATGCGTGCGTGCAGATTAGTATACTAGGAGTACGCGTACAACCGTATAACCAACCACCACTTAAGCATGTAGACTAGTAGAGAGACGATAGAGACGTTGTGTATATAAAAGATTCAGCCGTTTAATTCAATTCGCCATTAGGAAGAGACGTAGTTGCATCTCGTCGACCGCATTTCACTTGATCGGAATAATTTCGTGTGCGCTCTATCAGCTGCACCTTAATAAAAGATAAGCGATTCGGATCACATTGAATGTGGTTGTGGATCTAGTGCTGACTATACGCCGGGAATGTGTAATATTCCTAAAAGATGTCACATAAGTTTAACTTAATTTGCCATTTCGCTGTCACGCGGCTTACCCATCCTTTTTAATACCTGCTCAATATTTCATTTGTCAAATGTGCATGGAATGAAAAAGTCCTGCTTTTTAAGCCAGTATTTACAAGTTTTTTTCCAACAACCAAAGGAATACTAGTTTTCTCTGCTGCTCACCCACTTGATCTCTTTCACAGGAATCTTACATAATCGTGCAGAAATAATGGCTGCCTACTATTATTTAGTAGCAAGCCTAGGATCGGACTATTGCAGTTTCTAGTTGTGGTATTTCGCTATAACGGTTCCCCCCATTCTACCATGTGCTGTGCACGACAATGTCTGTCAAATGTGTCGCACATTTTCTGATTCTTGCACGGTTCTGTCGTTATACCGTTTCTGCAAACGGATTAGTACTCCTAGGTAAAAAATGTTGCCTGGCTCGCCCATATTCTTTAAAATATGCAAGAGGAAAAAGTTAGTACTTTGTATGATGCTCCTTTTGGACTCATGGAATTGTATTCAGTTTATTCAGTTCAACAAAGAAAATTTTTACATTGAATTTCCACTCTTTTATTGTGAATTCCATATGATATTTCTCTTGTGAAATGATTTGATTCAGATTTTTTGCAATAAAATGTCTTGTAATTTTGCTGCTGCAACCTGAAGTTGAAGGGTGACCATAAATAAGATCGCTTTTAGAAAAATTATTTTCTTGGATGGGAGCCCCATAATGCCGCCTGTAATCAAATCATTGACTGGGAGGAGTAGTTAGTAGGCTAGACTCTGATTATATTGCCAAGTTGCAAAAAATGAAAATCTTTGTTTCACACAGTTATACGAAAAATTGGAATCAAAATAACTCACGAGTGCCAACTGAAAATTAAGGATTATTTTGTTCCCAAGATGAAAATATACATTATTTCATAATAAGTATATCCTCTATTGTGCATTGCCTGCTTTTTTTGGCATTCGTCCACTAATGTCGTCCTATTAATGATGTGGAGAGAGTCGTAAAAAATAATAAATCAGACAGGAACTTTTTATAATTCACAAATTTGAATTATTTCTTTCATAATAATATAAGGTCATGTGTCTGGGGCCACGAGGAATACTTTTACAAGTTTAATATGCAATAATACAGCGAAGCCTCATATGTATATAAGATTCCCTCGACTTTCTCATTCTGAATGACTTATACGATTAGCTGTATATTATTTACTCGAAAAGTTGCAAAAAAAAGTTTCTCCAAGTCCTATTTACAACCACAAGAGTCAAACTTCAGAGTTTGTGGCATTATTAATTTTATATGAAGAATGAAGCACAAGCACAGACAGACTGAGATCCTGAAAAAATGAAAGAAAAGTAATTAGTTAATTCTGAAAGTGAAGTATAGCCAAACTGACTGACTGCTGCAAGTCCACTGTTAAACATTCTCATTTCGAATAAATGGCACAGTTCTGTCTGGAGGTTTTATTTGTCAATGTGCGCTCAAGGCAGAAAGACCAGTCTGAGAACTGAGCTGAATAAATCAGCACGTTTCCTTCTCTCCTTCAAGATTTTTCTCAATGGAATTTTTAGCACAGGAACTTTTCTATCTCGAATTGCAGGCTCACAGGTGTAATAGTAATTATTAGCAGTGTAAATACGTATACCTTCTTTCACGGTGAATA
Organism: Plutomurus gul; assembly: GCA_019776185.1. Taxonomy (NCBI): domain Eukaryota; kingdom Metazoa; phylum Arthropoda; class Collembola; order Entomobryomorpha; family Tomoceridae; genus Plutomurus; species Plutomurus gul. The sequence continues at coordinate 36,042 of JABASC010000171.1, forward strand.
ATGGCCACCATTCTTTCCCATTATAAATCCGAATATGTCTTCACTCGACCAAAGCAATAATTCTATAGCCTTGTACAAGACTAAAATACTTACTTCCAGTAATACAAAGATTAGTTGGCAGAGTGTCAGGGGAAGCTGCTAATTAAATAAGCCTATGCCATTCTTTATGGCAGATCTTTTCCTGCTGTCATTTCCACTCGGGCAATTAGAGAGCGAATCAAGAATGAACTAAATGCAGGGGCCCCCACAAAGGAATCACATGATTAGATGACTAAGTTTTCATGATACCGCAAACTCGGCCTAATGTCAATGTGAAAACTGTGTGGTGGGGGGAGAGAGCATTACAATGGAGAGAAACGTTTACTTTATGTGCTGAATGCTTAATGGCCAAATCATGAATAATATGTTTCTGTGTGTGTGCGAGCCATTAGAGGCTGTCAGGCATAAAGATCCTATCAGCCTCGCAGTTTGTGCGTGTGCCATTACTTATAAAGCAAAAGCGGAAGTAAAAATCACCAAATGTGCCCGTATAACTCACGCAGTTTGTAGACCGAAGACTGTAAAACATTTACACTGCATCTGTGCACATGGCCTTACTAGAGCGGCTGCAAAAGGAATTTCGGGTGTAAAAATAAGAATATTGGATGCAAACGGTCGTGCAAAGCGCTTGAAGTGAAAGTTACCATTTCTTTTATTTACACTTTTCCCAAGACGGAGCCAAATTTAGAAAAGTCTATTTCTCCTCGTCGGGACCGCTCTCTCTCTCTCTTAAATATTAAATTGAAAGAGACGTACATAGCAAGAAATTGTTCCCTACAGCCCAAGAAATCTTTACTATAGAATAATTGTTTTTCCCTTTCAATTAGTAAAGCTGTCGATTACACGTGTGTGCATTACAATTTATTATTCTCTTTGTTCTTTACAGGGAAGAGAAAAAGTGCCGTAGAATTATTACAAGAATCGAAGGCGTTCTACGTCAAATCCGAGAGCGTCCTGGATACGAAGCAGGAACTGAAGAATGCAGAGCATTTGCATGTTCGATCGCCGACGGTGGACGTGAGTCTGCTGAGAGGGACGAATCCGAACAATGCGGTGGGCACTTTCCCGTTCGCCATGTGTCCAACGTGCCCGCCGTACCCCCATCAACACTTTGACCACTTCCATCTGCACAGCACCGTGCAGCATCATGTCCACTTCACGACAACGACCACGACGACGGCGAACGGCACGATGGCCAACAACAAGACTTCGAAAGCAGTCAAGGACCATCTGCACCATCAACAGACGCCCAATAACAAAAGTCATCGGACGACCAGGCGTTCTGTGCAACCTCCAGGGACTCTACCACTCCCATTGCAACTTCACATCCAAATGCAAAAGGACATGAGCTTATTGTCGGGCATCGAGCGAAACAGTCTCAGCCGAGCCTCCGTACCAAATAATATCATCGGGCTACCAACGTTCGCCTTCCCCTTGGCTACCATCTCTTCGAGTCTACCTCGGGGCAGCAGCATTGATAAGAATGCTCCCGCATTCCCGCTTCACAATCAGCAAGTTATTAGCTCTTCTACAATCCTAATGCCCACCTCGGCTAATCATGGTAAGAGCCTTTGTCATTTATTCATTTAAGGTTAACGGTTATAGATGTTCGTCATGGAATATTATTGTGCAATCATGTCTTGTCTCGTAGGAGACCTCTCTCAGTCTCCCTGTGATCCTGTCATAACACAGAATTCGTGTCAGTTGTTGTTGTTGTTGTTTCGACTATGTTGCCTCCACTATGCATAATACTCGACTTAACTTAATTGAACTTTGCCTTTGTCCTTAATGCATATACATCATGGAATCTATAGCCGGGCCCTTTTAAGCTTCCTATTTCCTATACTGTATGTTCATTTTATGTTTTTCGGTATTATTGTTGATGAGATGGGCATCTGTGTCCTGGAATGCTTCTAAATATGTAGAGAGAAGCATAATAAGAGAGAAGCCACGAATTAGTCATAAAAGCGAAATGGGAAACGAGTTACTGTTTCCTTACGTAAGCAATTCTAGTGGTAACCGCAATACTAAGGATAATTTAGTTCTGCCATCAGGTACTTTAATTGTATGATGGCCTCTACGTGTAATATAATCGACTTTAGCTTGTTTGGCTTGCTGATATCTGCTGCTGTTTGTTTGTTTGTTGGGAGCATCGAACACAGGGGGACCCCAATGCACGAATTCACGTGGTTGGCTATGTTGTGTTCATTGTCGTTTGACATATGACCAGCCCCCTAATTTTCTTCTTGACTCAGTGCCATGATTCCATGAATTTAATGTAACTGATACTGCAGTGGTAGTAACCTAATATTGGTTCAATAATATGGATTGCAACTCAACTGTTACCCTAAAACCATAAAATAAATGGCATTCGATTAAAACGTTTTTGACCTGCTGCTGGTGCTGCTGCCAAAGCTTTGCCGACCATACCAACTATACTGCGCTTTTCACTTTCACGTAGTGGTAGTCCTTTGTATGTACAAATATGTATGTTCTGCAGCATCCCTGTAAATGCTAGTTGCTACGCAAATAAGTAAAACTGTATTTAATCAGTGCGCACAATTAGTAGGAGAGCCCTAGTTAATTTGTGCATTGTGTTAACTTGTTATAGTTGCTACACACAATTTTGTTTATAGTAAAAAAGTGAGAACTTCATCGAGGCGATAGTAACGGGAAGCTATATACTCTATAGCAATTCTTGCTTCCTTATATTCCTTTGAATTGTCACGATATCACGTGGTAAACCGCAATGTAGGTTTTCTACATATTTAGATGCAGTGTAGACGCATTTACGTATAGAGTGCGTGTGGGATTATTTTTCTTATAGAGCACTGTGGAATCGCGAATGTAATTTTTTACTGTGGCTTCTCAGATTTATTTAGCCCATCACGAAGAAGCATTCCTTCTTCTTTGCACACACACACGTTCATTGTTCATGAGGGGGAAAATAGAAAAATCAATATTAGAATAGAGTGTCTAAGTAAGCAGACTTACTGTATACACAATGCATAGTTAAGCGCACACCAAACACGAAAGTGTAAGAACTCAGTTCTCAGAAAAAAATGACAAAGTATGTATGGTCTCAAATACAGTTGTGAGAAATCGCACAACCAGCCCAGTCGCTGAAACAAAATACAAAGCCAGCTAGCTGACTTCAACTATCCACTAATTACACTTGCAAAAAATATAAATTATACAAGAAAGTTAACAATTCTGTGGCTTTTGGTTTTCTGTGGAAGGCTACGTTAGCGAATACTGCATAGTAGCCTATTACCCAATTGGCATTTGTGACTCTTTGTATACGGTTTAATTAACGTGTCGTGGTAACCAAAGTTAACGATCAATCCAATTGAACCACGTATAAAAGTAACTGAATCGGAAGGAGACAAGGTAAGAGAAATCTTTAGTACCTCATATATTATTTATTGTTGAGTACGGTATCAAGAGGGAAAAATTCTGATTAAGCGGTTTTCCCATAATTCACGCATAAAAGTAGAGAAAAAGTTGCTGTATAGCTGTGTTCCATACACACACATGCAAGTCAATGCATCATTGTTCCATTTTTTAGCGAAAACCCATGCAAGCTTTATTTTCATTTTTAATGACTGTTTGCTTACTTAAACTGTCACCATACGTATGTTTGTTTTTGTTATCCCCTTCAGTTTGTAATTCTTCTTACCATTTATTTTTTACAAGCTCTTATTACCTCAATCCTTTGTTGCAGGGACCAATTATTATGAAATTTTCATGGAATGGATAAGGTTTACTACTACAAAATAAGCCAATATTCAATGACTAATCTTCTAGGAAGTAAAAATCAATTCAGAAAATGGCTGCCTCTCTCCCCCTCTCTCATACCTAAAATGTAATTACAAAGGAAGGATACGTGCGTTCTCAAGTCACGTTAATATTTGCATTGTATTCTAATAGCGTCTTGTACGTATTCAAAGGAAGCTAATAGAAAATCCAATCCATTATTTATGGTTAGTAGCAACTTCTGCTTCAGTTCAGCTTAACGAGCGCCTCAAAGTCTCGTTTACATATTGACTGCCTACTTAATGTGCGGTTCAGTCAATAGTTAACGTCGAAGTACTTTTTAGCATCTAAATTGTGGTGATAGAGTGAATAAGGCTGCAAATTTGCAATTATTTTTGTATGCTACAATATTATAACGTTCTTCTGTTTCCAAGTTTTTGCAGACTTTAATGTAAGGAGAAAAGGAAAATATTTATATAATAATTCTTCAGTTGTTGATGTTGCAGTGGAGTGGGAGGTATATGCGCAGCAATGTGCCAATGTGATATGCCTTCGCCTTCTGCTTACTTATTATATCTGAAGAAAAGAATACCGCTCAAAGAATGTATTGTTCGGTACGTCTGAATTGAAATTAAAGTTTCGTCGTAGTACAAAGAAGAATAATGGCTGTTTGGTCGTAACAAAAGAAATAATTAATTTATTGGTGGATATATTAAGTAGCTAAAAAGGCATCGAATCTATTTTTGTAGGCAGTTACATGTAGTTTCCTACCTGAAGTACCGTACGAATGCAGAGTGAGCAAAATGGAGAAAGTTTTTCTTGCTTCAGCAGAGACGAAGAGAGAAAGCTCGGCAACGATAACTTATGCACAGGATTTCCTTTGGTTTGGCTGTAAATTAAAATTCGTACTTAAAACCTAAATTTGCGGAGAAAAAGTTTAGACAATGTAATAGGTAATGTATAATAAACTTTGCAAAAACTTCACACAGTTTTTGTACATACCTATTCTTTCTTGGAGATTAAACAGAGATTGTATTTATTAGTTCTTTGGTAGAAATTCGTTTGACAGTTTGTCAATAAGGAGTGAGTACGAATGTGCGCGTGTCAAGGTTGCACGCAGCAGTTCCGTCAATTTCTTTTTTACCAAACCATCGTTTAACGCTAATCAAAAACAGAAGTTTTTGATTAGCTCTGAATTTTGTATGAGTACGTATGACTTGTTTCGTTTGACAGGTATGAAGGCTATTTATCTTATCACTTTGTAGGAATTACGATGATAAGTATATAGTTTTCCCATAGAGTTATATTGTTTATATAAGAGTTTCCCACAGGAAAGTACTAACAGAAAAGAATATCAGATGTCAGACAATATCTTCAGATGAAAAACGACGGAATTCATTGCACTAGCTATTCACATGCATACGGATTGTGCTTCTCCTGTGTATGTAAAATTATTGGTAGTAGAAGAACAAATATACAATATTTATAGCACAGTATCTTAACTTGTAGCATTTTAGGAAAATATTTATTGTTCATTGTTCCTGAAAAAAAACCATTTCGGCAATTTTATCGTCAAAATTAATGCAGCCAAAAATTATTCCAGAAAAGTTAAAGTTGGTCGTTGCACCACTGATGAGAAAACGGAGAAAGTCTAATAAATACTAAAAGCATTTACATAAGTGTACTTACTGTGCATGAACTCATGCAATAATAGATGCAATTCAACTTTGAACTTATTTTCTATATTTATTTCTATATTTCTAAAGATATTTATTACTACAGAAGAATGACTGTAGTCCACACAGGCAAACTTAAAGACCTTGGAGTTTGGAAATTTTACGTGGTTTATTTAAAGGAATAAAACTTTGTATTCATTACGAAGTCCCATCATCAGAACAATAAACTATATTATGGGCTTCTGTGTGTGTGATTTGTACCCTATGAGAAACTACATTAGAGTTCTGGGCACTAAAGTTCTCTGTTTGGAGAGTGACTGCACTGCAATTGGAGTTTGTGGAATGGTAGCAGTTCCCGTTCCACTACAATTGCATCACTTTCCATCAGCAATTCCGACCTGTCTCCTCAATTCTCATTCTGTCTCATGAAACATGCAAGAAGCACATACCTTGTATGGAAATTGCGTTGTTTTATTATGACCTTTTTTGAATTCGTACATTTTTCATTGTATCTCTAATGCGACCAATGGCTCCAGGCTGTGAATTATTGTGCTCTCTTGTAATGCTTGAACGCTCAGAGTCGTCATTGAAAATCCTGCTCCATATTGTGAAAAATTGTAAACATGAGGAGAATTTATTGACTTTGATGTTTTTCCAGTTCGACATAATTCTCTTACACAGTTTCTTGGAATGTTCTCTAAACCTTTGAACTTAATACAAAGAAATTATGAAAATTCTTTAAAATAAAAGTGTGCCCTGACATTTAACAAGAGAAATTGTGGAAAAACCATTGTGTGTCTGTCTGTGTTTGGAGTGGAGAGAATGTGTTTACTCCGTGTACATATTACTAGAAGGATACGTGATGAAGAGCATTTATCTCATTTCTCGTTTGTGACTTTCGAGTTGCGGATTTATTACGGAGAGAGTATTTTTAAAAGTCAAGTCAACGAGAGTCGTTTAGAAAGACGCAACCGAGAAATTTCCCTCAGATGGGAATAAATATGTCTTGCTTAACAGGAGAGCGAACTCGTTTTGCTTTTTATTATAAATGATGCACATATGTAAAAGCCCTATGTGTAGTCGTAGGACTAGTAGTCACTAGTTGGAGTAGTAGGTACTAGTCACTAGTTTACTCACTGCTTTCATAAAAGATACTTCCTTATACCGGAATGGGTTAGATTAAACTGCTATATACGGATATCAGTGCAGCTTTAGTACTGTCTATGCTTTGTACACACAGCAAGAAAATAAAATTCCGTGGCACGAGTCGACGACAACTTGAATCGTTACGGTTATTTACTCGATGGTGTGCCTTTGCCGTTCCTCCTCCTCTTTTTCTCTTTGGCTTAAATATGTTCAAGGCATAAATGTTAAGAAAACAGAGACCATTCAAAGAATGAAATAAGCACATGCAAGATAAGATGCGAGTATACATACAGAGAAAATTAGTTTACTTTTTACAGTACAGATTTAGCCGTTAAGATACAGAATATATAGTACTCGTATATATTTTCCTACTCAGTCGCATAATATGTGGCTACAAGAAAGAGTAATTGCAGAAATGTGCTCCATGTGTATATACAGACACGCAGTGAGGAGGTGGATATACTTCTGCTACTGCTATCAATACACAGTTGACAGTAAACATTGAGAAAGAGGGGCAGCAACAAAGACGAAGGATGCTACGAGCATTTGCACACGTAAAAAATGAGACTAAATTGAGTACATACTTGTGTGATGTGCCTATAAATAAGTGTTTTCTGTTGTGAGATGTTGGAATCCATTCTTTACGTCTCATCTGCTCAAACAAACACACACAGAAAGTTTTATGAAATTATTCCTCTGTGGAAGCAGATATCATGACTTACTGTTGCTACACTACGTTTCTCTCTGCTTTCATTCCCTCAAGTGTCTCTGTGTGGGTAGGTAAATGCGGAGTAAGCAAAATAGGTTGCTCTTCTTTGTAGTCTGTGGGAAGGACAGATGCAGCATAAATTTTCTTTTTGCCTGTGCTTGTGTCTATGTAAACAAAAAATGGATTTATTCCTCGAGCTATCGATGCCTGTGACGTTATTTTCATTTTTTGCTGGCTTACTAGTATAATATGTATAATGTATATATTGTATATCCTCCATTATGAGTTAAATATGGGAACGAAAAGCGGAAAGCAGATTCTGTTTTCTCATGCATTGATCTCTTAAGTTATGTGATTGTGTGGTGGAAATCTCTGGGATATTTATGTGCTGTCGACATTTACATATTGTGCTATGCACTTACACAGTGGTGAATGTATTTGCTTGCAATTCCGAGTTCAGTTCAGAGATAGACTTTCAAATCAGAGGAAATGTTGCATGTTCGGCAGCTTGTCGCTTCACTTTGAGAGTGCCGACTAGCCGACTTGTAGCAATTGTTGTATGACAAGAAAATGCAAAGTGCAAAGCAATGGGGATGTGCTGTATCAAATTATAAACGACTTCTACATCTTTCTTGAGGTTATGCTTTGCGGAAATAAGATAATGATGAACGTAGAAGCGTAAGCACAATAACAATCTTGAACTTTGATATGAGTTCAATTCCAATTGCAGGTCACTCCCTAAATAAAATCCAAATATATCCTCAATGTATCTGTAAATATTATAACTACAAATATATTAATACTTAATCTCCAATAATAAGCCTTAAATTTGCATAAACGAGGATATTTAATCAAATGTTATAAATAGTAATTAATGGCTCTAGGGAAAAATAAGTGTGTTCGTGTGTTGGTCTACGCAGAATATTTCTTGCTAGTATACATAAGTTTACTTAGCTAGTAATAAGTATTAAGTTTGCTAGTTGAATTTATTTCTCTGGAAAAATCTACTACGAATGCTAGAAATAACATTAGGAAATGCAGCGGAAAGGAAATGGGATTCGACTCGCGGGTGTTCCACTCTCTTAAATGATGTTAAAAGCGGAGACGAAGGAAAGGTTGGCACTGGCAGTGAGAGTGCTGGTGGCTGAGTTGACCTGCTTGAAGTATGTACACTGTGTGGAAAAGAGATTGAGTTGAGTTTAGTGATAGAATTATTGTTTTATGTTTTTGTTGCTTTTTCTACTTTTCTTATGACGGACTGACTGAGTGAGTGAGTCGGGTTCAGATTTTCTATTACCAGAGAGCATTTCTTACGACCAAACTTTCTTTTGTTTCCATGCTGAATTTTTGGCTCGGCCTGGTCTGGCTTTAACTTCCAACGCTATAAAGTAAATAGAGTACATCATTCAGCTGGGGGTTGTGTAACGCATAGGACAAAGTTATTTCTAGAATTATTCTTTTTATACTCGCTATACCGTTTTCTACGCAGCAGATATTTAATCTAGAATTCAAGTACTTTGGTTGCCTATGCTTGAATCACACTCCTCCTGCAGACACGCAGCAAAAACAGCCTCCAACCATTTTTCTCGTATTCTCTCGTTTATTGGGATATAGAATTCGATTCGGGCATCTGGGGAGAAAGGATGAGCGAAACATCGAAAGATAGCACAAAGAAGAAAATGAATTTCTCTCTTCGAGCACAAAGCGTTTTTCTCGGGAGAACGCGGCCAGCTAGAGAAATGCGTCACGACTGACGCTTTAGATGCATCCTTACGTCATTACTTTGTCAAAGTACATACGACATCAGATTTTGAAGACGGTCAACCGTGAATTTACTATTTTCAGGTTACAGCAAACCTGCCAACCAAAAAATGAATATGTACTGTAAACACACGCGGAGAGAGGGAGATATTTTCTGACGCTGCTGTTTCGTCTGATAAACGTACAGCAAGTGGATTCGCGATGACGGACTAAAATGTTATACATATAGTTTATAGGTTGCTCAAATTTATAGTTCACAGTATACTACAATAACATGCTCGATTAATATAGTTTTCCTGACTCGATTTTTTTCATTTCTGATCAGAATGTTGTTTTGGGCGTAACATAAATAGGAGCGTGGATATTAAGGCGCGTGTGCAAACAGTAAAACCGAGTGGAAATCTCTTTAATCCTATTTGCTCAATAATTTCTACAGGCTAAAAACGTGAACATTGAGATGCACGGCTTTTGCCCAAAAAATACGAAATGGTCAAGCTTCTGTAGCGTGTAATTCTAGTTTAGAAGTGTAGAGTGGCATATAATTGACTTGCAAAACCTGACTCATACCATAATCGGACGTGAAGCCATGACTTTGTTAAAGTACACATATAATTTGCTCATGCAGTCCAGTCCGCGCTCACGTATTTAAGTTGGTAATTGTAATGAAGAAGAAGTTTGTTTACGAAAAAGTAGCTAGATACATATATGGGATGGGAATACATACTATTTATAATCAATCTAAAGTGCCTGTTGTAGAGCGATGATAGGATATAAGTTTAAGCAGAGCACGAGCAGCCATTTATTCGCGATGGTCTTCGTAACAACTGGGAATAGCATTAAAGAAAACTTACAATAAGTTTACGAAATCGTTAGTCTGTTACTGTCACATTTGTAGAGCAATTTGTATTTGGCAGAATTGGTCATAAGATTTTTATCTTTTCCTTGAATCAGTCTTCTTCGTGCTTTCTTCCTGTCGTTTATTCCGGCTCCGACTCGTTTAATGAGCCAGCAGTAAAAGAAGAGAGTAAAAACTAAAGCAAGTGCCAATGTACACAAGTAGATATAGTCAAATGTAAAAGTATTTAGGTGGTGTGCAACTGTTCCACTCAAAAGTCTCCTAAAATTAAATAACGTGCCACTTTTATTGTTTCGTAAATTCTTTTATATGCTTTTACAGTAGCCATCATAATATTTATCATTCAGATACTTGGATTTCCTACTGGTAGAGAATCTAATTAAATGTATATCCGCATAATCGTAGTACTTAATACGTATATGTAATTGCAAAACTTTTCGAATGCTAAATTAGTACGAGAGAGTTTAGTGCATTATTGTAATAAATTATTCGATCGGGTTACAAACAAAGTGGTGTAAACGAATGTTCATGTCTTTCCGATTAATTTGCATATTTGCACAGTAAATATTATTACGTATATCTGCCATAGTTCGTGGTTGAATTCTTTTGGCCCTTGTGGCTCGTCAGTGGTTCTCTTTGTCATGTGAGCTCTAACAAACGATTACTGGTAGTTCTCTAACAAGTTACAAATCGTGCTCTACTCGTAATCTATCTGCGCTTTATTGTGTCTGCCTCGGACTATTTTCGTTGTTTCCCACGATCTGCTCTACTACTTTACTGGCCACTGCACTACTGTTACTCTCTACATTGCACTCTTTATTGCTGTTTTGTACAAAACTGCAAACTATTCACATTATAATTTGTAACTTAGGTATTGCACGACGAACTGAAAATTGGCACGGCAAAGTTGAATTGATTTCTAGTAGTTTGCAATTATGGTATATGATGCTATGTATATACATTATGGTAGATGTAATAATTACATCTAAGATTTAAAAATTGAAAATACCACTCAAGAATAATTACCATCGGGTTGTATAGGTAGGTAATTTATTATTTCAACTGAACAACGATATTTGATTTCGGTAAAATTAAAAAATTGTCGTTTGTGAATCTAGTGCAACTCAATTTTGAACCACAAGGTTGAATTTGGATTGAGGTGAGATGCATGCATCTTCTGGCTGTATTAAATACAATGCTTGCAAGGCACTTGTCGTTTGTTATGCGAAATAGGTTGTATTGTAACGAAGTACGAGTCGCTGTAGTTATTATAAAGTTGCAAACAAGTGTTTGTTAAAAAGTTTCTCGTTCATTTTTATTCAAACTGTTCGTGATATTATTTTCAGGCAGAATATAATAATGTGCCTATAACAATCTCAAAATAATTATTCGACTGTGTCAGCGTCAATTACAGGATTGTTTGACTTACAGATGAGTCGGCGATTCTTATCTGAGATAAAAATAGTAATGCCGGTCACGTTTGGTGGAACAAAAGAAAATGACATTTGTTATTTGTCAAGACTTACTATCTGTATTGCAGAGGTATACCTAGTCCTAATTACTTATTGCAGCAACATGAATAAAAGTTCAAACTTGTGCCGATTAGAATCTCAAGATTTCTTTCAAGAGATTCCATATATCTTTATAAGTGTAAAAGTTTCAAGATAGTAAAAGGATACTGATCCTTGTTCTTCAAGCATGCGCGCGTACAGAGATATATAAATTGTATATTTAGATGTGATGCATTGTAGTAGGTACTTTTTTGCAATAGCATCATGCAGTGTACAATATGAAATAATATCGTACGAACAATATAGATCCAAATATTATTTTAGAAATCAAACAAGTATATTTCCTCTTACACACCAGAGAATGTGTTTTTGGGTTGTCGAAGTCGATTCTCTGACATCGGAATTTCGCTAGAGAAGAGAAAATCAGGTTCTTTATTATTATTATTCTTATCTAATGCCTAGAGTGAGTGTCTACTCTCAATGTTTGACTTTAATCAAGCGCAGCATAAAAGCACCGCTGTGTAAAAGCCAATTTGAACGTGGTGCAGCGTTGATAGAGTGGAGTTGGGACAGGCCTTTGGGCTTGACACGACACGACAGAATTTCCAATCATTCTATAGCCTGGATTCGATTTCTAGAGGGAACTCCTTATAATAACATACTTGTCTTCACTCAGACTGTACTCTTTTCCTATTCAAGTCGCTCTGTATGCAAAGTACATGGAAATTGGAGAATACAAGTGTACTGCACTGTGTACTTTAGTTAAATAGCAGGAGAGATCGAACTTCAGAGCTAGCGTGTCTTATCTACATCGGTAATTAAGTAGTTATGTACCTACTACCGACAACGTCTAACAATGAGCTCGACTTCAACAACTAAGTAAGTAAGTACGAAAAAGTCTCGTTAAAGTCCGCTGTGCTGGGAATTTCACGACAGAAAGAAATGGAGAGTTCTTCTTGTTAGACTTTATTAATCGTAAATCGATTCGACGATTGTTCTGTGAACAGCCGATGGTATTCCTACTTTTTTTCTTAAAACAAAAAAGGTTGAGGTTGAATTTATTTTCGTATCACATGGCGTTTATACTATAAGGAATACAATGCCGTGCTTTACAGTCAAATAGATAGAGAGAGAGGACATAAAGGTCACCAGTTGAGTGTCCTATCGTGCAAAGGCGTTTCTCTCTGTTAAAATGTAACAAAGAAATTCTTCTCTAGTAATACTTCTACCAATATATCGCACAGTGCATCTGTATACACCTGTTCGATTCCCAGTGTTCTCCCATGTAGTTGGTACTTCGCACGCTTGACACACACTTATATTATTATTGTCGTATAGAGGGGTTTGTCTGGAGTCCTAGCAGAAATCGAATACGGCTCTAAAAGAGAATAATGTTTATTTATGGACGTGTATGTGTGTATGTACATAGTGGTGCTGCTTCCTTTTCCTGGGAAACTGGCGTCAATTGTGTTCTCCAGTCTCACATTCTGTCAGAATTTTCTCTTTGACTCCTTTCCAACAACGCTGACAAATAGGCTGAGTGAAAGCTCTGGTCATTGGCTATGACGTCATCCCTGTCCTGTGAGTGTGCAGTAGTGTAACGGTGATGCGGCTTTTATAGCTTCCTAACTGACATCGTTAACTTATACGTTGGAATACTTTTTTTGGTAAATCTGCAGGAGACTTGCATGCATGTATTTTACACCTTCACCGACCGAGAGACAGAGAGTTCGATGACCAAAAAATGGTTTGTCGCTTAAATAAAATAGCATTTGGCGTAGTGTGGGATCTAAAACTTCCAAATGCCAGAAATAGGGTAATATTTAAAATTTTTAACGCTACAAATAAATTCATCATTCTGCATAATAGATAATTGTAGATGTCTGAAAAGATATTCACTACAACAGAGTGTGTGTGTTTGTAATGTGTGTAAAATGCAGGAAGGGGAACATTAAATAACTTCCGCCTATTCTGCCTGCTCATCTCCTTTTTTCTCTCCAGTGGCAACAACAGTGAGAGGTTGTAGCTTTTGCCTGGTACGGTGTGGTGGAATGTTGGTGGTGGTGGTGGAATGATGTTCAGTCTGCAAGGCAGTTCCTATATGGACAGATGATTGCATTACGTTGCATTGTTGTGGGCCTTTGGGTTGCAGTGCAGAGTAACCTGATTGAGGATTCTGAGCCTTTAATATCCGTTTTCACATGGGCGTTTCCCGTTTTGCAATTTCGATCATTTGGATTCCACGTCGTATGCTGGTATATCAGTATTACCTAGTAGATTTTGTGTGAGTCGTCTATGAAATTTTTTCCCTACCATCTATATATTATATGCAACCATTTCTTGCTTCTGTGGTACGCTTAACGATGAACAAAAGTTTGGCTACTCACGTTCACCTACCTTGTACTACTGAGAGAGAAAGAGAGAGGTATACCTATATTGCTGATGGAGTGCTCACTTTACCTCCAGGTACTCTATAAATAGATTGAGAGCTATCTTCCGTGTGTGTCTATGCAGAAACGATAATGGTGTGTCTAGCTCACCTGCGCCCGTCAGTCTCCCATTATACAATGGTGTGTAAATATTTCAAATTCCACTTCCTGAATAGGAAAAACTGTTTAAAAACTCTCCGTATTTGACTCAGAGCAAACAAAATAGCAATAAAAAAAGAAAATGCCACCGTTTGTGCGCCTCGAATTGAAATGAATGTGTTCTAATGTGGACAATCCTTCTTTTTATGTGAATTACAGGGAAGCGTAACGAAACGCATCGAGATTCGGATGACAGTCCTCCGCCTCTGCCACCGAAAAGTCCACGGACGACATCAAAGCCAGTTCGACCTCAAGATTTCCCCCAAAGACTCCAAGGACCGATTGCAACCTCCTCTAATGAGCCCACGATGCATCCACCGCCCCCACCACGCCGTTTAAGCTCCCAGGGCGACTGTGAGCAGCACCATCCACCCGATGTTCACTCGAAATTACGAAGATTGCTCCAAGACCCGCTGGCGAAAGTGGATGCGTCCGTGCCCATTACCCTCCCGTCGCCAATTCTGCCGCCGACACCACCTCCAGACATTGTAATGGAGTCTCCCATGTCCGACTCAGGCCCAATTATAAGCCCACCGCCAGCATTCTCCACTCCCGTCACTCCGATGCTCGACCGCCAGAATTCGTCCGCCTCGGAGAAGTCGCAGCAAACCAGTCAAAAACATCACCCGCTGTCTGCGGCCATGTCTGTGGCCTCGGTGAACGTGTCCGTGTCCTCAATGAGCACCAGAAGTCGCAAATCAGTTCCTGATCTGTCCGATGTCTCAATGCGGTACTCACCTCGCTCCCGGTCCCGTTCTCAATCTCGGTCACCACGCTCAAGCTCCAGCGCCATGTCTCCCGATGGTGATACGGGTGTTGGGGGCGGTGCATCCTCCTCGTCGCCGGGGGCGGACGCCGACAACGAACCCGATGATGTGGACGATCCAGATGGCGGGGACAATGACGGCGATGACGACTCGAGTGGAAAACGAGAGCCTATCCATCCCTTCCCGTCATCCAATTCCAGAGTCTTGATCTCATCATCATCAGCATCCAAAAAGCTGCCCATTCCCAAGTCAGTGACGGAAAATGTTCTATGCAAAGTAGAACCTCCGAATAATAATACGCACTCCAGCACTCAAACACCACACACATCATCCTCGCACTCAACTGATGGTAAGTTTCTTTCCCTTTCTCTCTCACTCTCTTGCAATATAGCTGCTACTTTGTTTTTGACATTTATTTTCTCTCATTTCCCTCTGTGTGACAATGACAAAACCGTCAGCAGGCTCTTAGCAGCGAACAACTCGCAGAGGAGGCTTCAGCAGCCGCCTGACTCACACAATCCCATTGTGGATACACATAACATAACTACACATACGAATCTAGATTCCAGTTGCCACATCATCGTATTATTCATCATATTTATACATGCCTGTGTCCTCCAGCTGTACTGTGTACTATTGTCATATATTAAAGAAAATGCGAATTGTATTGTAGCTTGGTAGTAGTACTAGTAACTATTAGGTACATACCAGTAGACCGTACACCGCCACCGTGTAAATACTCCGACTGAACACAGTCTCCTTTCAGAGGCTCGCCTTCTATATGCTAGTCATCTGTTTTGATCCCATTGTTCGTAAGTATTGTGCTTTCATGTTGGGTTTGAATTGACTTGACTCAGCTCGCACAATCACTTATGCTCTGTCTGCTATAAATACAATATGCCCTATTACCTCACTATACTTTACATGCAAGTGGCTGTATTGTATTTATGGTATTATTTACATGCAGGAAGTACCTACCAGCTATGCATATGAATACCTATACTTTTATATACAGGCAAAGCTCCTACATATTCGGATCCTTTTATTGTTTAGATTGCCTCTCTCGAACAGTGTGCTCTTTCAGAGAACTTCGACTTATCAAACAAAGCGTTGCTTGCTTTGCCTTACTGTACTCCACTGTTTAGGTTTCCATTTTCCAAAGGAACCCTTTCATTGGAATCAACGGAAAATTCTGTCTCAAGCATTTTGTATTGTAGTACGTAAATGGTAAAGTTAGGGCAGTGTACTTTACTGTCAAAGGAATAGAGAGGGAGAGAACAATTGCTAGCTCTAAGCTATATGTACGTACTACTAAAGGCACTTGATTGAAGTTCACTTACGAGTTCTCTCTTTTCCGAGCCACAAAACATTCATGTGCGATTTTGCAGATAAAATGGAACTGTCCACTCGTATTTTACACTTTACGCATGTACGTGTGTGTGTACTACATATATGCAGTAGTAGTTCTTGCGGTTGACCGACAAAATGGCAAAAACGCTAAAGGTCACAGAGCCCTAAGCGAAAGTAATGTCAGTTGGCAATTTAAAGATTCAACAAAAAACTCTTTACAATAAAAAAAAGTTAGCATGATGTACGTTTCCAGTGCGTGATCATATTTTTTCACTACCATATGGATTGTAGTCAGCATAAAAGAATATTATCAATTTATTTTTGTGTGGTCGCATTGACAGATTGTGACCTTTTTCCCCATGTAGACGTTTTGTCCGAGAACCATCTCTTTTCTAGGCGCATTGCTCGCCACTGATGATACTGTACTGGCATCACGTTTTTATCTGCAGGCTGGTAATATCCCAAAATGTTGCAAAAGCCAGCTCGAAAATGTTCGAGGTTCACTTTTGCAACTTAAATGCCTACACAAGGAGCTACTCTCTGTATATTTCAGGATTGACATATATATAAGCGGAGGTTGTAGAGAAGTGAGGGAGCATTATTATTTCGCGAAGCTGTTAGAACATCTCTGGCTCTGGGAGAAAATCAAGTCAAGAGCTCGTATACTAATTCCCCTTTGCTTCACTGAAGTACGATTGGATTTTTTCCCTAGATATCCACTGTTTATAGGCTCTTGAAATAGTTGCAGAATAGCCGACGAAATAGCAGTAGTACGGTAAACGAGAGTAGACCAGCGGAGGAGTGGAGTACTGAAGATGCATTATTTATAGCCCATTGATTTATCTGTTGGTGTAGCCCTCTCGTGCTTTTATTTATATGCACTACAGTACTTGCTAGTAGAATATAGTAGTAATTTTGAGATATCAAATTTTATTTGTATCATTACTTAGAAAATAGTAAATCTCCTCTACATACCATATTACAGTGTGCAGAAATGAAACTTCTAATATATTAAGTATATGTATATGAATAATAAATCTAGTAGTATTAAGGGTGTAGATTTCCTTCCATGCCATATGATAAGAAACGTGTTTCGACGCATACATGTCTCTCTCTCTGTGTGTACACTATTTACTACTAAAATCCGCTTTTGTACATGCATACACACAGATATAGTGAAGTACGTGTGTTTCAGATTTTGTCTGGTCAACAGATTCGAGTCTGCTGATCTTTGTCTCTTCCATTTTAATAATCCATTTCATCTATTACGCACTTAACAGGAAATTTCATGACAGCCTTACGTTTACAACAACAGCAAACTCTGCGTGCAGATCCTATGCACCATTGTACAGTATATGGAATTTGACATGTGAATTGTTAGTGGGGCAGTGAACGCTGGTAGCTATCTGGGAATTCCAATGCTGTTCGTTGTGTGGCTGGTTTGGTTTGCAGAGATGAAACGAGATAAATCATTAAAAGACAGACACGACCATATGTGCGTATACATATACCTAATTCATAATAATAACAATATTATGAATATATTTTGAGTATACTGCTACTGCCAAGTATAAATATATAGTGAATCAATTGTGGTTGAGCGTGCAGGATGCTCCCGAGGATTAAACAGAGAGCTGTGATTTGCAGAGATACCAGATTGGATGAACATTGATATTAGAATTCATATAAGAATTTAGCTACCATGTACATACAATGTTGACTATAGGGAAAAGCTTACAACAAAAATAAGTGGAAGTGATGAGGTTCAGAGAGTGATGGGAGGATCAAAGTCACTGAATGCAATTTAGCTTTTCCATCCATCCGATCCATCAGTATGTGCTTGTATGTACGTAATGTGACTCGAAACTCGTTACTTTTTGCTTATGCAATGATTAATTGAGATCGAGATTATACATGGATGATATTTGACATAATAGTGTCACAGGCAGAAGTCAGCCTGTCAGCCAAACAAGATTCCCAGGCCCAGAGATGCTTCCAAGAGTGATATCCTAGAGAATGAGAGAGGCTAATATTATTAGCAAGCATATGAGATCATTAAGTCAGTAATAAAAGCTGACTGTGTTGTGACTTGTGTGTTATTAGATTCATACGTGAATGCATTCAGATATAATTTAGTGCCTACGGAGAGAGCTTCCGGTCTACTATGTACTAGTAGTGCGTTATTCACTTTGTATGTATAGCGTGTGTGCAGCTTTAGTGTACTATTCTTTTCAAGAATCGAGTAACAAGCAAATCCTATTGAAAATCTCTAATCCCCTCAACCTCATTTATTTTCTATTTAGAGTTCTGAATCTGCTGCTAACCTAATGAAAGGCTGTGGTAGTATACATTGTAAAGAAGCATAAGGGATACGAGTGTAAAAGATTGCTCTCATCCTCACTCACTCATTGAACTGATGATGTGCAGTGCACGCATGATTTTCAACGTGTATTAGTTTCATCTTGTTTTTCTCCATTTCTGTGCGGTCCAATAACCCACATGCAAATGGTGGGAGATCTAATGCCATGTCATCATCCTATCTATTTTCATTTTGGGAATCGTTATGACGGCCATTCTCTCTTTCTCTTCTTTCTGTGCTTTTCGTTTTTCTGTAATGTAATGCTATCATCTCTTTATCCAATATGCATACATACAGTATAGTACACACATTCCCTTCGGATTACGGTTTAATGCACGTATTTTCCATGTGCTTTAGAGATGTTCTACAATTTACATATGAAATCCAATGTCCTCATTCAATCAAATCCGTGCACTCAGTTTAACATTTGTGTCCACATGAGCTGATCACTGACACACACAGTCGACCCACCACCACAATTACCTCTGTTAGTTGCCCATGATTTGTGCGAGGATGCAGTAAAGCACGAATTTAGTAGTGTTCATGGGAGAACGGAGTGAGTAACGTGAATAATCCCGACAGGCATGCCACAGATATTTTCTAGCTAAATACATTTTGTAATTGAGATAAATGCAATAAAGTCACACGTGTAGTTGGCATGTGAAAAAGTGGCTGATAAACGAAAGTATTTACGGAGGCACTGAGACTGCCTTCGCGTGTAATTGCCAAGGAAGATATAATGAGCAGTTAATACTTTTTATTTTGACAGAACGCTTATCGCAACTCACAACACACACAGCACACACAGTAGCTTTGTACATAGTAGGTAGTTAACTTTATAACCTTTGGTACGAAGGCTACTTAATAGAGGACCACATAGTATAGTATGACAGGAAATAAGCCGTGACTATGGAAGTCAGTTTAGAAGAATCAAAGTCATTTTGGAATACAAACATAGAACGATATATTGCGTTGCAATAATAGTAGCTATACTATTTACAATCTTAGAGATTAGGCACACACACACACAATCTCACTGTAAAGAGGAAGAAAGGCTTACTTGATGTTGGATGGAAATGTCAGAACTCATTCGTATAAAAATCTGGCAGTGTCATGTCATTTCTTGGGATAGGAACCAAAGAGCGAAAGAATTGGACTATATCTATGTACACACAGATTGTGTAGACTGGGGTAGGCAGAAAAAGCGTGAGAGCCGATGATGATTTAGTGCTTTGAAAAAGAAGGCCAGTCCAGTCATTTGGTAGAATTAGCACTGTATCTTGTGGACGGACAGACAGACTATATGGAATTATCGTATTTAGAAAGTATCATTAGCCATTTTGGGCGGTCAGCGTCTTGTGTGCACACAGAAATAAGCTGTTGTCTTCGTTGCGTGCGTGTAATGTGGAGGAAGAAAGTAAATGAAGCGAAAATACTAATTGACAGATGCTTTTATCTCTGAGGACATGCTGTCTCCTTTAATTACACGATTGAGTGAATCATTTCTTTCTTATTGTAGAGAGATGCGAAAATATTTACGTAGCATGAGGCATGCTGCATGACAAGATTCTTCTGACATTATTTTAATTCATGTATGAAAATGGTAATATAGTGATTTAGAAATGGTACGAGCATTTTTAGGGAGCGTCTTGAATGAATTTTGAAATGAAAAGCAAAAGTGTGTCTCTGAGAGATGGATAAACGAGTCGTTCCATTAAGGAGAGAGAAGTCATGTCAGCTGAACTTGAACAATTCTGTAAATGGATGTGTGTGTGTAAGCTTCATACTTATACTTTACGCATACGTGTATTACTGCATTAAACGTTGACGGTGTGCTATGTACATATTTACGTGAAAGGCGTTACTGAAAGTTATCAAGACAGTGAATAGGCTGCGTTGTTTTATATTATATGTATGTATGGTTCGACTAGCAATTAACATCTTATAAGCGATGGAGTTATGAGGCTGGATGTCAAAGGCACAGCTTTAAACAGTCGTGTCGTGTGCCTCTTTTCGTAACCTTTGATTTCGAGAGAACAAGATTGCTTTTCTCCTTCTGTAGCTTTTTTGCTATCAAAAATATGAATGACTATGTACTTGTAATGTACACCAGTTCTGGCTGGGACTTGTTTATCTGTCAGGAACGAGCTACACAGAGGTTGTGTTGTGTTAACTTGCTCTCTTTTTTTGAGAAGAGGAAGAGAGAGTGGAGTGTGTTGAGTCTGTGCTGCCTTGAATCGTTACAAATGGATTATTTCATAAGTGAGAGATAGATGTATGTGGAAGAATGAGAAAAAAGCGAAGAAGGGGAAGAGTCAAGTCAGCTTCAGACAGAGAAAGGGCCATGACTTTGAACTTGAGCCAAGGAAGGGAGTTCTATAAATTATTAGATGAGAAACGTGAAGTGGATTGGAGTGTGCCATCCACAATGTGAAGATTTTACTGCTTTTTAATGAGAGCAGATACTGTATTACTAGTAATTCTCTTATTACACCTTTCATTTGGGAATACACTTGGTTAGATTAGATTGGAGAGCTACATAAGAAATATATCATATCTGTATTATAATTCTTCTTCGACTGTCTGTTGAGCTGTAGTCATTATTTATGCGGAATTCGATCATTCATATATATAGACTGACTGTGTGTGTATTCTGTTTGTGTATATCTAATACGTTCATAACCAATGCATTTACGATTCGTGTATATTTTGATTGCTACATTATTCTTATCGCAAGAGATGAGAATGCCATATTTGAATTAGCTACTCAGACTTTCTTTTTTCTACTATTTATTTATGAAAGGCATTTCTTTATTATTTACATATCTGTTTTTGACTGGAGACGATTTCGAGTCTTGTTCAGCTTGTAAATTGATTCTTTAAACAATTTTCATGTCTTTTATTTGAGACTGGCTGATAGTATGTGAAATTATACAAAAAAAAGATACATCTGTTAGTTTAGTGTGAAATGGTTTTTTTTGACCTGCAAATAGAATTCATGCGTTTATGATGAATTTGTAATGAAATTTCGTATAACGTCCTACTAAGAAATTTTCAATGTGAGGTATTATTTTTTC
>JABASC010000172.1:0-57392 GCA_019776185.1 Plutomurus gul
TATATTCACAAAATGACTAATTGGGATTGACAATATAAACACGGAGATTTGTTTTTTGCTGGAATTACATAAAAAATGTGTGCTTGTTTAACAAAAATGGTGATCTTATCCACAGGTTGCGAAGTAAATGTTCAGAAATTGGTACGACACGAGTTTGTGTGCATAATTGAAGGGTCAGGTGGACATGATGCCAAATTAAAATTGAATGATGAAACTGAAGATGTGAGTAGCTGCATGTTATTAGGTGGATGTACACGTTTTTTGAAACTAATTAAACAGTGAATACCTTTGGGTGATAAATCACAGGAAGGTCAATAGTATTAATGCAAGTCAAAGCAGTCAGTTGTGTAAGTCTTACCTAATCTTAATTTTCTCTTTCTTCTCAAAGTATAAATAACATGTTATAATATTTAGCCAAGGATGGAAACGAATGGATTCGTTCAAGCAGGATGCACAACTGGATCCGACTACTATTTAACTACTGATCACATTCTACAATTCTACTCTGTAGCATTCATGTACTTCTCTTCTCAAGTTCATTTTCTATGACAATGATCTGTTTATTGGGAACACAGACACAGATTGGGGAAAAAATGTTGCGTCACCTGAAAAAAAGAACAATTCTTTAATATCATTCCCAATGTAAATACAGCAGACCATAACTGCGATACAGATTTGACTTTTAATACTGTCTGCATGTAATAATATCTAGAAGGGTGTACCTACGTACTTAAACTATGTGCATACCTTCCAACAGCGAAATTCCATGGTGTGGCTACTTATGTGTTCAATAATAAATGTACGCTATGTATGACGAAACTTCCACCTGTAGCAGTAAGTAGGAAATTTCGTAAGCTTTTAAGCTTGTCGAGGCCAAGATCTACTCTAGAAAAAGCGTTTTCATGTATCGTCCTCTCTGCTGGCATTACAAATCCTGTTCTCTTGTCAGTCAGATAGGACAGATTGTTTTGAGACGTAGGGAAATACTCATCTATACATCTCACTCATTCATTCAATTTCAGTCATTCAGATATAGTGTATAAACTAAGAATTACACAATGTACACATTGCTTGTAGTTATTTACAAATTGAAATTCTACGATTCAGTATTACATATTTATTTACTATTTCTTTTACACACATACAAATAGATGGGAGCGTACAATATTGTAAAAGCTGAAGGAGTTCTACCTTCTATTTGTTTTTGGCAACACAGCACTTAGTGTTAATTCATTTGACGAGCTTACACCCATCTTCGTCAATACAAAGACACACAGAGAGAAGAGAGACACAAAGTAGGGAGAACTCGATTCCTGCTGAATCTCCAGCGTAAAAGTAAACCTGTCCGTATATGGGACACGATAAGCTTGCTTTCTTGTGTACTCATCAAATTACGGGGAAATTTCATTTTATGCATTATGCAAACAAGGAGTGTGCACACTCGACTCGCAGCAATTCTCATAAAAACTGTCTCACTACGCCTTTTTTTCTCTCGAGCACTCTGCCTTTGCTTCACTGACTGATTGACTGACTGACCCAACTTGTAAACAGTGTGCATTGTGTGTGTGTACTCGAGTGACCTTCTCCATGTTGGTCACTCGAATCCACCAGCAATCTTTGGTTTTAGATGGTAATTAGAAGACTCTTACCACACAATAAACAATCCTACACAAAGTTTCCATTTCAACATCTAAATACAGAAATGCGGCCAAATGATGTTCAATATTATTAGATCTTACTATATATGATGAGCAAGCGGAGTACACACCAGAAATGACCATAAGTAGTTCCAATGGATGAATGGTGGTGTGAAATAAAAGAATTATCTCGCTCCTTCAAGGTAAATATTTCAAACAGTACTTACTTACTTCTAATAGGAAGATATTCTCAGCAGGAATCGGTTGCATGATTTGTCACAGAATGGCCATCACTAATAACCGTTCAACCCCAACGAGTTTATTAATCGGTTTGAAATGGCATTTGTATGCAATTACATCCATGGCAAGAAATAGTGGGTGATATCTAAGACCTTAACTGAACCATATGGATTGAGAAAATCTAACTGTAACTATTTTACGCAATGTTTAAGGATAATGTGTGAGTATTCTCAGAATAATCGACACAGGCTGGGAATCTGAATCATTTGCTTCACCTTAACCTCACAACCAAGTTGTCAAACTTGCCATCATGATTAGCATTTTTAAGATTATCTTTTATTAATGAAAGGCCTTTTACTCTTTTACCTTTAAAATTACATTGAATATCAAAGATTATTAAGTTTAAGAACGTGCTGGCAAGTTCTTTTTATTATTGATTATTCATTATTGAGTTCCATTAAGTATATTCGTAGCACAATGGGTATTTTAATTAAAAACTTCAATTTTATTAAAGAGTCAATTAACTTAGTAATGATCCCTATTTATGAATTAAATTTCACAATTACTTTGTACAGGAATTTTTTCTTTTAATAATTTTATCCATTCTACATGATGTTCAATTTATATCTCTAGTCAAGAAACACAAATTAAAGTTTGTTCTCTGTTCTCATGAATGATGAATAATGGAACGTAGGAAATTCTCAGACTAGGGTTACACTGGTTTTGAACTGTGCTCATCTGTGCATGCTTCTTGAAATTCATTCTCCACAGAGCAGACAAAAAATACTGAGTAGCACTGTTTTACCACTGGGATTAAAGTAGTAGGGTGGTGTAGACCACAGTTAGTTGAAGTACAACCTATCCTCACTATTATATTCTATTATAATGCATCTAATTGTAATATTGTGTAAACAGCTTTTACCTCTAAAGTGATAACAGTAACATAAAAAAACCAAACGACCGTGATTTTACCAGTGTTTACCCGATGTTTTACCATGTGGTAAATACCATACCGCAACCCTGTTGAGTAGCAGAGAGACTCTGAGCCGGCGGAGAAAGATTGGAATTTGAGAAGCGTGTGTATCACTTGTCTTTAAAGGAGCCACCACGCGTAGAATGTATTTCGAGACAAAATCAATGCGTGTCTAACCGCAGTATATGTTTATTATAATCTGCAAAAGCATCGTCAAGTGGAATTGCATGTTGCAAGCTACAGCTTGGAATTTAAATCAAGTGAAAAGTATTATAATTTATTTGCAGACTCGAGAGTGAAGTGAAACTGAATGTCTCACCTTGTGCTGCATAACTTCAATTATAGTTTTTAAAAGACAGCATTCTGATGTATTTGTTGATGAGGCAGTTGGCCTGAGGCTGAAAGTAAAACTTCTCGTATCCCATTACTTCATATGATAATCTGCTTAGTTGCTGTATAAACTACGGTGTTACACACAAACTGACATTATAGTATCCATGAATGAACTCCCCTGCTAACAATAATTAGTAATAGGCCACAGGACATTGTCATGAGTAAAAAATGAAAATGGCTAATGAGGCAGATTAGATAAGTCTGTGGATACATTTTATTGTACACTTTCAGTATTTACTTCTTTGACTTACCATCACATAACACACTAAAGTTGACTTACCAGCACACAACACACCAAAGTTGCTAATACCTCAGGTACTACTGCTAATAACTACATTGCAATTTTTAGTGCTTATGAGTGGCACACTACTGCAGTGTATGCAAAATTATTCTATATACACTGTAGTCACGTTACTTACAGTAAAGTGTGTACTGTGGGATGATTTACTTTTATTAGTGTCTGATGCCTATCACATTGCATATATTGGCATTTGGAGTATATAATGAGCTTTTCGTAACAGAAATGTGAGTGCTCTTTGTAATGAAAATACGAAATGGCTATATTCGTGGATACTTACTGCCGTTGCAATCAAAGTCGTCATTAAAAGATATAGCTTCGTATTAATAAGTGCGTAAAACACAACATAAACGGACCACTGCCTTGTACTTGGCTTAGATTACCAAGGGTGACACATTTTTTCTACCACAAGCTGTGCAAACAAAAAAACTAAATGATGACCGATCTCTGTAGCAACGGCGACAACAGCTTGAACAGCTATAAATCTTAATGCCCATTATTTAGTCTTTTACCCAGTGTTCGGTCAATTCGCCGGGTGCAATTCGTCCCGGGATACATCGTGTTGTTGATCGGAACGTATTATAATCTATTATTTAATCTATCATTATTATAGGTAATCATTTAGCGGGCACTACACTGTAAGAGATACTTGAATGAGTTTAAAGGTTGTTATATGCCTATATTGCCTTATGATAAGATTAATATAATAATAAGGCCAAACTAGTGTTCCGACGAATAACACCTGTGTACCGGGACGAATTGCACCCGATGAATTGATCATGAACCCTTTTATATACAGATGAGACTGCATCCACCATAATTCCTTCCAAACTAACTTTTTTTTATAAGTACAAAGGATTTCTAAATTGATTGAAAGACAACTAACTTAATTAATTGTAGAACTGGATATTATAGTCACCCTGTAAATAATAATTCCTGTAGCTAGAGACAGACTTTTGTCCATCCTATTATTGGGAGTGAAATAAAAGCCACCAAACACAATGTGCATTGTCCTGTAAAGGAATAATAAGTGAGCTATCGGCAGAATCGAATATTCCGACTGTAGACACTATTAAATGCATAGTACACACTCCACACACAACGCATTCGTACTTTTAGACAAGACGTAATTCACAGTAATAATTTATTTTAGCCTTTCAACATCACCACTAGAATAAATTTTATGAAGAGTTTATACAGCAGATGCAAATATCAATAATATTTTCATTCCATCTTTCACTCTGAGCGTCACACTACATTCACCATGTGGACACACACCAGTAAATACATTTTAGCAAATCGTTATAGAGGTATTTCAATTTTCCATACAAGAGAATCCACACAACATTAAATCACAACAAGCATGTTATGTCCTGTATTATACCTGTACAAATACAGTGGGTGCCTCTGGGCCAACACCAAATCACATGCAAAAGTGTACCTCTATGCATAATTGACTACTATGTGTAGAGTAGATTGAATGATTGGCCTTCGTGGTGTGTAGTGTAAACGGTGCAATTGCTTGCAAGTCCAAGTAAATGGCTTTTCATTAAAATTTCAGCTCAGTTTAGGAAGATAAGTTGGTTGGTGAGTTGATGTGTGGCATTGTTGTTCTCTGAATCAGTGTGGGTCGTTGTCGGTAAAACATTATAATTGATATATACGATATATTAGCTACCACCACTACCATACTTCTATCAGTATCTGTAAAAGTAGGTAAGTGAGCGAGAAGTACACAGTATTAAGGTACGTTTTCGTGCACACTGCCACATTATGCATTCGAAGACAACGGACACGCAGTACACACAAGTATATATGCTAAAAGGTTCAACAATTGTTAATTCTTCTTTGCTTAGCATTTATAATGACAATCATAATATAATCAGCTCTCACCTCACCCTTTACTCATAAATTATCACTAACCAATAACGACTGGTGAATTAGCATATCATCATCACCTACTGTAGAAATGTTGCAATTTTTCTGCCGAAAAGAGCATATGCGAGGTGAGAGAGAGAGAGAGAGAGATTGAACCCTGATCAAAAAGGAGCCTTACATTGTCCTGAAGGCCTACGAAGAGAAATGATTGGGTGCCTATTGCTTGCTTCCACTTTTTTGTCATTTATTCTTATAGATATGCATCTGGACAGGTACTGCACAACAGACAGCTGGTGGTCATTCATCCGCACAGCCAATGTACTAACTATTAGCTGTGTAGCCACATGTGCGATCGATTGAGTGAGCACAACGACGAGGAGTGAGGATAGGCCACATAGCATTCAGTATATAATTAAATCAAAATTCAACTATTCCGCTCTCTGTTCGTGCACAATAAACAAACAAACAAAGTTCTTTGTATAACAAGAACAGCAATATAATAATTTCAGCTAACGCTTTCACTGTCGCACACTAATAAATGAAATGAAACTGAAATTGCTTTTGATTAGAAATTCAGATATGTGACGTGAGCACAGAGATAATAATCTACAGGACGGATTGTCTGTAACCAAAGTGTTGCTCTCTGTGTACAGTGATCATTTAAAAAGCGAAAGATAATATGACGCATCCCCTTATCCTAACTCTGTGTGTGTGCATACAGATGTTAGTTAGCAGATACAAATGATGGCCAGGTTTCTCTCCCTTCTTCGCGTATAAATACGAAATATTATTATGTTATTGTTGTTGAGTGTAGTCACAAGTTAGAATTACGTATTAGAAGACAAGAGAAGACAGTGAAACGTTTTTTCTAGACAGTCTGTGGATGCTGTGATTGTATACAAATGAATGACGTCGTGGAAGTGTGTTTAGGTACCAGAGCATTCTGTAATTCCACAGGATCATCAGAGTCTCTACGTACATAGTTTCCGATATACATATTCGTCTCTTTAAGTGCGCAGAGTACAGAGAACAGCGTACATGCACGATCCTTTAGGAAAAGCAAATTTTACTATGAAGCAGTTGAAATTAATTCCGTATGTGCAACATGGCTATTCAATTCTGTAAAATAATTTTTACCTATTGAACCAGAAGACGCAAAGCATATTAGCGAAAAGTACACAGGAGAGTCACTTTTGCAGTCGAGAGCAGAAAGGGGAGCCATTTATTCTCTCTCTCTTGTAATACAACAATCTACTACAAATCGCTACCTACTTACTTGCAAACTAAGTGAGAGACTCTCTACTTATGTAGTTCCTCTACTTGAATTACAATTACAATTGCAGTTGCAATTACGTGGGTACACACAGCACAGGCGATTATTATTATATTGTTGTCTTAGGATACATGTATTAGAGCACCGTCATTCGTTCCACAGGGTGATCCATAAAGTGAATAGAGCTTTTTCAGTTATGCGTGTATAGACTTTAAATTGTGGCAGCGAAATTTTTACAAATAAAATTTCCGGGTGTGATAGGAACTGGAGAAAATACTTCCAAGGCATAAAATTATTTGCATTAAGAAATAATACATTTAGAGAATGCGGAAATCAAGAAAACAGTTTGAGACGATTTAAACTTGAATCGAAACCAAAAGTATAATCTGTGGGATTGATATCTGACGGTGAAGTTGCAAGTGCATGTTTCAATAGTGAAACCTTAAGCATAATATTCATTCATGTGCAATGTTGCCTGACAATTTGAAATTCAATCTCGTATTTGATTTAATAAAGTTTTACGTATATCGACTACAGGCATAATGGAACTATCCACCAGCATTTCCTCGTAGTATTTCAATTGTATGTAAACCTTCTTACTTTGATTTCAACAAATATTTCCAAAGAATTTTAATTTAAATAATGTAAATGTGCAAACAATTCACCGACTTTACATCACAAATGATAGCGCACAATGTGGAAAGTTTAGTTTTGAAATTTATGGTAGCACCCTGTAATAAAGACTTGAGACGAATGTATTTGTATCATAGGACAACCGGCTATTGTTAGTAAGTTTGTGTATTCATGCCTGCAACTAGTAACTAGATAGGCAGTTATGTTTGTGAATGTAGAGGCAACAGGAATCGCGTTTAATTGAGTACCCATGTAGAATAATTCTCTAGAAGCATCAGTTTCCGGTTCCTTCGCTCATTACTTTTATAGCTTTGCATCCCTCGAGCTCCCTTTCCTCTTCTTTTTGTAGTCAGGATGATCTTTGATGACGATTTGCTATTTGCATTCAATCATTCTCTCTTTTACTTTATGACCGACTGTACACAGTCGCCGTATACTGAAGTCATTGATCGTGTCTCCTCTTTGTCCTTACTATCTGCACAGTGCACAACGCTGTTGTTGTAACTCGTACACTTACCTACATATGTGTGTCTGTACTATCCATCACATGCATTTGTGCATATCCGGAATATCCTGTTGATGTTGTCTTGATTTTTTAACGATACACTCTCAGTACCTGCTTAGTTGTTTCTGATTGCTTTGTGTGTACTTGTAAGCACACTCGTTAACAACATCAGTATCAGCACCTACAGTGCAATTGCATGCAATCAGCAATGCAAAAGTTTCATTAAATATCTCAAATTATTTGACACTGCTTAATAGTCCAGCCAGCCAAGAAAATAACGAACCTATCTCTCCACCACTCTTCCATTCATGAACAGGGACATTGTATAAGATATACCGGCATATGGCATCTTTAGTAGATACCAGCACATGAATGAATCTGTATACATATAGAGGCGCTTGTCTAGGTTGGAAATCAACTATCTACCAGCACTAGTTATATTATAGGGTCTGTGTGTGCCAACTGAGAAGTTAGAACGAGTGCCAATGAAGCCAACTTTGCTAATTTACAACGGAAATAGAATTTTTCTAATATGTAGCAATCTGAAAGTTATTACACTAGAGGCTGCTAGATCATTTCCAAATCTAATGCGTCTACCTTCTCAAACGATACACTAAATGGCCACTATACGTATACGTACGTTATACAATTAAAAGAAAGATTCGAGTTTCGTTTTAATCGAAAGTTTGTGTGCGCTGTCATCTCTGACTCTCTGTGAGCAGCAGATCAAGTGCCGATATGAATACGATTTTTTTCGAAGAAAAAGTACATCAGTATTTGTAGGTTTAAGATTACAGAGGATAATAATTTCCATCACTCACACACACACACACACAGCTAACCATATTGCATCCTAACTGAAGTGTGAAATACAAAGTGTATGCAGATCGTATCATTTTTATTTTGCAGATATTTCAGATCTTTGCTTGTTCACCAATATTCATTTTTGACGTTCGCGTCTCTGCACACACACACACACACACATACAATGAGAGCACACACGGGTGCAATCACTGTGCAATTTGAAGCAGATTAGAATTTAAAGAAAACGTTTAGATACAAACTGTTGATTTTGCGAGCTCTACAGCTAAAAGCTTTCTTAAGTCATGTGTGTCACTAAGTACAACTACAACACGCATCAAGGCAAACTTAGCAACCAGTGTACAAAGAGATATTTACAGTCGATATCCTGCATTCTTGACGAGTGTGTCTGCGTGTGTGTTTGTTTGTGTGTCTATGCTCTGCCCAACTTCCGTTTGCTCACCAAGTAATTCTGTCTGTGGCGATGAATGAATTTCTACAAGGAAATGCCTTTGCTAAATGTTTGTTGTTTGCTACACTAATTACAAGATCGACGTTATGTAATGTTTAAGAAGGATTGTTTAATTTCCTTACAATCATCTGAAAGAGGGCTTGTTAGAAAATAGAATTTACATATAAATATCACAGGCATTAAGTATTGTGTGTGACCCACCTGGTTATTCCATAAATGGTTGAGTACGTATCTGTGTGATGGAAAAATTTGTGACGAGCATTGTGAATGTATATAATTGTTTATTACAAAATTGTTCGCTCACCATTAAAAATCTGACGGTATGCATCTACACATTTTCGTGTGTTTCAAAAATGAAGCATTACGATTTAATTGGTAGTTGTGTCTCGTTATTAAGTCCACAAGTAATGTATGGGAAGTGTTTTAATGTGTGTGTGAGACATCAGAGAGATATAATAGGCTTAATCATCGCAGAATCGTTTGATTGTGATTGTTTGGATTCCTGTTCTGTACTATAATATAGTAGTAATAATGTAGTATAATAAGTAGAGAGGCCAACGAACTCAGAGAATTGCATTCTGGTTGACAGGAAAATATGAGTCGAATTTTAGCTGGTGACAGACGAACTTCCGACGACGAGTCAGACGAGCCATCCGGGGAACTGTAGCATCTTCAAAGAGGAACAATACGAAAAATTGTCATACGCATTTGAATAATTTCTTTGTTGGCTGTCACGTTTCAGATATTTGCGTAAACACAATGGAAACTTGCGGCATTTATTAGAACATTTAAAATAAAAAATTGCACAATGTAAATAAGTAGACTCGATAATGGAGAAGCAGTTCCCATGTTTATGCCAAAGCTATTGAGCGAGTC
Source organism: Plutomurus gul (assembly GCA_019776185.1). NCBI lineage: Eukaryota > Metazoa > Arthropoda > Collembola > Entomobryomorpha > Tomoceridae > Plutomurus > Plutomurus gul. The sequence goes on from JABASC010000172.1 coordinate 9,980, forward strand.
ACACTTTATTTCAAGCCTCCCTGATCATTTGCCTCTCTGACCCTTGCATCGGAAAAGGAAAATGACTTCTTTGCGTGAGAACCACGAGCAGCCTGTGAACTTGTGCGGAATTTTTGCCAATTCAGACAAAAAATTGCCCTTGAATGTTTTCGAGATGAGAAAAGCACGTCGAGTGGAAAGACGAGAGAGACAAAAATTAAATGTGTTGAAAAGAGTCATGTCGGTGTCGAAAGAAAACCGTTTTCAAAATGTTTTTTTCTTATTCTTGTAAGGCAGAGTCGTGGAATGTATTTAATAAACCGATCTAAACGGTTTGCGTAAATGCTTAGTACTTAGAGAAAAAGAGAAGAACATTTTTTCTTATCTTGGTTTTCTGAGGTTTTATTTAACCGTGGAATCGTATTCCATTATTATTAAGGATAACTAGAGGACTTCTTTTATTATCCTTGAGAGTTTTCAAATCTTGTCGCGGTCATACACAATTTATTGTTTTACTGCTCATTTTATTACAAGGCTAATAGAATTTCAAGTAAAAGTAATTCACCCAATGAAAGCGAACTTTATATGTATTTATGTATGTATATGCATAGGATAAAAGCGTATGTATTTTTGTTTCACATAACTACTGACAACTGATGTAACTATCAGATTATTAATTATACGATCCTGGTATTATAATGTATTACTACGCAGGCTACATACTTACTTAGTCAAATATATGCCAAGAAAATTAGTACCAAATGTAAAATTCATGTAAAAGACATTTGCTTTGCGAGGCACGTTCTACTTTAAATTTGACCCTATTAATTATGTAATTAGACTCATATAATTCAAAATATTCTCTGTAAGAGTTATTTTATTTTTTAGTGAATATTAAAATTGAACTTATTTACCATTACCATTACTTTTATGTATAATGATGGAGTGGCTATATAATTTCATGGTCAGCGAGATAAGATTAATAGTTAATTTTTCGAATTTTATTGTAAAAAATGTATGAAAATGGAGAATCAGCCATTTTCACTTGACTATATTACTACAGCTTATCTGTTATACAAATAGCGTAGTTCCGGTCAGCATTAAATCTTTTTTGTGCATTTGGCATCGGGGAGAAATGGGAAAATTAATAATACGAGTTTATAAAAATAGCAGAGCAACGGTGGCCCACTTACTACGACTCCACAAGTCACAAGTTTGCCCCTTGACCTAGAGTCAGAAAAAGGTGTGTTATCATTAGCTCACCCATTACATCTCAAGTGTATTAAAGATATCTTGCACTTGCATCTTGATATTGGGAAATATATATTTTAAGAAAGTTAAATCTCTCTAATGCATCGAGAATTTTATGTATCTTTTCACAAAATATTGCAAAAAATATTACCTGGTTCATTCAATTTACTTTACTTTCATACGTTCTCTTTAAAAAAAATTGCAGAAACCAAAGCTAATTTTCTTTTTGAAGTCATAAATCGGAATTAAGTATTTATTGACGCTTAATTTTTCCATTTTGCACTTTGAGTGTTTCCAAATTCTGACTCTGAACGACACTGGGAGCGTGAGGAAATGAACATGCAGTGGTGATCTCTTGATAAGGACTTGCAACCCTTTGCTTGATGCTCCGTGTACAATTGGAGCAAACTAGAAATCAAACTACTTTTCGTTTTGTTGTTTTGCATGTGCTGCAGTACATCAGCAAGATAATATGTAGTTTAAACAGAAATGCACCTGACTTGGCACTGTTGGCACAGAATGGAGTATTAGTTTAATAAAGTGGACGTGAGACACCTGGCTGGCTACAGAAAAACAAACGAAAGTGTTACATTTCGTGTCTTGATACAACTAATACGTCCATTCCTTCCAAATCCTTAGTTAAATATGAATTGTGCAAAAACACACACAGATCACCAGTAAAACAGAATGAGTGCATATTTGCATATCTAAAACAAGTGTCAACAGTGTAGGAGGTAAAGCCAAATCTGTTTGTAAGTACACGATAAATGTCCTCAGTGATCTATTTAGTAACAAGCACACATGAGAAATGATCGATCTTAACAAAACTCAACTAATTGCAAAAGACACCGCATTTAAATGCTAATGTCAATAAATACAATGAAAAGAATTGTCATTGGGAGTAATGATTGGGAGAAGCGGGTTAAGCGTACACCTGTAATTACCCAATCTGCATACATTACACTACTATGCAATTATGTCCCAAAGTCCTGAAGCCTGTGCTGCTGCTGGTAAGTTGTCTTAACACACATACAATGTGAACGCACAAAGTCACTGGTTGATCTTAACGCAGAAATACTATCCAACACCTCAACTTGTGCTCCAACCTAGTATTTGAGACTAGACCGGTGTTCATACAGAGAGATGTTCGTCCGTGTTGTCGTGTCTAAAGTGGTTGCGTGATTTTTTGAGGCCATAAACAAAACAAATCTGTGAGCGAACCTTAGGGAAGATGCACATCAACATTTAAGAACCAATGTTAAGATGCTGAATGAGGTAGAATTAACAGAAAAACTTGAAAGATAGATGGAAGTGTCTGCGAGCAACAATGAAAAGAAGAAACGAGAGAATATCGATCGATGAGACACCTGTTACACCCTGGGGTTAAAATCCTAGTTTCTAGTGCTCTGTTCTGCTGTATGTAGGTGCACCGTACGTGAGCAACGAGAAGCCAGTAGGAACGTTCTACCTATTCCATTGTATTCAACAGGTGGTTCGTTTAATCTTTTCACCTGCTCACAGCCATCTGTTAGTGAGAAATTAACAGTTTTCGTCTACCAAGAACAGGTAAGCTGAAGCTTTGCCAATTTCACAGCGAGATGTCAGACTTACATTGGATTACACAGCGTTCTCCTTTTCTAATAACTATTGTTTTAGTAATTGGAAATTGTTACTAGGTTGTTTGATGGGACAGGACCGGACAGGACACAGTGGGTGCAGAACAGAATTTTTACAGTAACGTGCGTTCTTCATTTCCATTCATTGGATGTATGCTAAGTGCGAATATTTCTTGTTTCTTAAAGATATTTTAAACTTTCTTGATGCAACGTGTCTTTATAAAATATGTCAACTTCTAACTACATTCGTTTAGGATTTTAGGATTGTATTATATTTGTGGTGTGAACAATGCCAAATGTTTTCTAATCGGTGGTGTTGATTAACATATTTCTTGTTCCTTATCATGTCATTAAGGGTACAATGAACGTTTTAGCTCTGAGGACAAATTAGTAGTGTTTGCTGTGTATCTCTTATCATATCATATATGTAAATACTTATAAGGCGGCAAACCCGGTTTGGGAGACTGTGGAAAAAGAAAATATAGTCATTTGTATGAATTTTAACATTTATTTTATGCATTCTTTCTCGATTTGCATTACAGGTTACTGTTTCAGTTTAATGTTCATGAATTCTCTTTAACTTTACTGAAAAGTCCACGAATTCTTTTTGTGTGTAGTGACAGGGGGTAGGGTCAGATATTCTGTAATCCCTAAATAGTGCAGTCTAATTGCCCTCATGGTAGAGACGGAGATTACAGACTTTTTGTACTGTTGGCAGGTAAATTTAAAAATGGTACAGATATTTATTTGATTCGACGCAGCATTTTAAGCCATAAGCCACCCTATGAGTGGCAGTTCACTCTGCATATGGGTTTGTATGCTCATACTTTGTAAGTAGGTACTCTTGATTACTTCGTTAATATAAGGGCTCATCGATTCAAGTGCTACATCGAGTCAAACAAATTTCTGCAAGTTTTTCAACTCTTTACCTGCAAACAGCACAAATATGTAGTCTGTAATCCCCGTCCATTCTAAGAGGACAATTAGATTGCACTGCTTGGCTGTTACAGAATAGCTGGACGACCCCAGTGGCAGGACGGAAGTTTTCACTACAAATGGATTGACCATCTTTCGTTATTTGCATCATTACTTCGTACGAAATTGATTACATTAGTTGAAGTTGAAGGGAAAAAAACTTTTTGTCTACTTGTACATTAATCAATTACGAGTCGATCTTACAAAAGAATATAGCAGCCTACGATTTTATAGTATTTAATCAATACTCGTTTTATTGTAGAGCCCACTGAAACACCTCGTTGTTTTAAAAACTGACAGAGTGAGCATAAACATAATTGACAACAGTTGCAATGAGAAAATTAATTTATAAATTTCCAGAATAAAAGCATAACTGAGTTAATTAAGTGCATAAATCGCAAGATAAGGATTTCTTATCAATGCTAAGGGAGAAAAGAAATTTTACGATACAAGAGGCACGAGGGAAATACCATTTAATTTAACCTTGCTTTGCTTTGGGGAGAGTTCATTAGGAAGACGATTGAAATCGACACTAATATAGCAGTCAGAGAATCATAAACTGAGAGTGCATAACTTTCCAACAAGCTTCGATACTTATTTTTCAATGTACAGAGACTCTCACGTAATCATTAATGGTCAAATTATATTCTCACTCTGACAACTTCTGTTTATGTTTGCACTTTGGAAAAAACCCTATAAAATTCATGCGTTGAACAGTTTTATGAATGAAAATAAAGCTCAAATGTGTATGAATCCTTCTAAAATTAGCTAGTCAGTTCAAAAGAAGATGCATAAATTGTAACGGTCACATCAGTAATACAGAAAAATCACAAATACATATTAATGATTTAACAAAGGATTGTATCATATGATGTAATAATTCAGTTATTAATGGGAAGCAATGTTTTAGTTGACAGAAGGGAGAGAAATGAATCAAAAAACGTATTCTACCAACAGCAATCTCTTTAATTATGAAATTAAGAGGTGTGGAAGCAATCCATAACCGCCACAGAGCATTCCTTATTACAAATCCCCAAAGGCTGACAAACTATTACTACATGCACGCTACGCATTCCTGTCTACATTGTAATATTACATGGATACCGAAGAATTATTACGAGTACACATTTTCAACCTACATTTTTCTGTCTAAAATTTTCCGCGTATCTAATTTATAAATGTAGAATGAATTATTTATACCCTGTTCTACAAGAAAAACCTACAAGTTGCATCCTTTAATTTCCTCCTTGTCTCCCAGTGACTAAATCTTTAAAGCGTGAAGAATTCCCTATGGTATACATACGTGTCGCCTGTAGAAAATTTGTTCATTTCAAAGGTGATAGTTTGGCAACTAGTCCCACTAACTACAACACTGGTAATGAACTAAGGGTTTTGAATGGAATAACGTCTTAGGACGAGTGTTGAATTGGACCCAGCCAGCCAGCCAGCCAGCCAGTATTCAAGTCAAGCAGGCTGAGGTCGGTGGAGGCAAGTTGAGGTTGAATTTCACCTGCTCTATAGTCACATATTATTCGTGCACACATTATATAGCACACAGGAGTAAATTGATAATGTACGCATATCATCATAATATCTGTACGCTACAAAGTCATACTACAATAACACCCCATCTACATACCTCACATATCTGCATGCCACCACCACACAACAACAGATAACACACTGAAATGCAAGAAGATCCAATGAAAAGGATGGGTTGGGTAGTTCGGTCGGACTAACGAACGGATCAAGATGTATACACAGAGAGAGAGAGAGAGAGAGAGAGAGAGAGAGAGAGAGAGAGAGAGAGAGAGAGAGAGAGAGAGAGAGAGAGAGAGAGAGAGAGAGAGAGAAAGAGAAAACGAAAAAAAGGAGCCAAGCTGTACTGTACGCTATATTAGAATATATTATAGTGGCAACAAGAACAGTGTAAATGTAATGAAGATTCAAAGACGACGACTGACTACGACCACACTCCATACCTTCATCGTCTTCTTCTACATCTTACATTCTATAGCATCACAATGCATCCTGTAGATTAAAGGTTTCTGCTGTTCTGTTTTGTATTTCTGCCTTGTGGCATCTTATAATCTCTCTCTCTCTCTCCTTGTGTCTATATACCTACACATAAACAGAATGCAGATAGGGAACTGTGAGAGCCATGCACCTGACTGGAATTCAATAAAAGTTGAAGCCGAATCACAGAGAGCTAATTCAACTTGGAGGCAACTTAAATCAAGAGCCAACGTAGCAGTGAAGCCAACAGATCCAGCATTCTGAACTCACCTGCGAGCTCCTCAAAGACACCAACATTAATAAGCAACATTAGCATTACAATCATTACACACAATCATAGCCAAAGCACACACACAGCCATGTTCTACACACACACAGATTAAAATGCATCGACATTTATTTATGTATTTAACTACTAGAATGTACATACAAACTCAGCCTTTCAGTTTGTTAACAATAAAGTCTTGTTTTGAATTTTTCAACATGTAAAAAAGAATATTTCATTTTGCCAGTACGCAGCCTCAACTTCAGAAGAACATTTAAGTATCTGAAATCAAAGGACGGTGAGAGAGTCCCACTTTATGATATATCTGGGTTCTTAACAGTCAAGTGGCCCGGCAGCCTTTTCTCCCACTCAAAGCACTCTAAAAGCAATCCAGAAAAGTTAAGCCACCACCACAACGAAAACTTACAGAGAGAGAGAGAGAGAGAGAGAGAGCCTTTATCGTGAATGGGACGAAAGAAAGCAAAATGTCATAAAAAATCGATGTGTACAAGAAATAAATTACACTTGTAAAAAATAATAAGCGAGAACTGTTAAGAGAGTATTTGTATCCGTGTCTCCTTGTGGTAATATAAATTTCAGCCGAGTGTAATATTATTATCAGTCATAATAAGGAAAGGGTTCGCGTTGAAGGTGATCTGTGCTGTGTTATGGACAACAAGTGTACTATGCATTTTACTTATGGCATTCGCTGGTCTGGCCACTCCATTTAGTCAACTCGAGTGCTTTCATTCAGAATGTATGCAGGCAGTTGAGCCCCGTGTATACATTACAAATAATATGTACGTATATTTTATCCGTAGTTTCGAGCTACTCATAATACTTACTGTTAGACAGGTGCATGCAATGTGGATACATGGCACTCCACTATAGATGATGGATAGAAGTGTTGTCAAACGCTACACCGTTCAATGTACACCTTTATATAAGTGAGCGTTAAGAGAGAGAGAGAGAGATAGAGAGAGAGAGAAGGATAAAAGGTCCACCGCACTATTCCAAGCCATTGCCAAGGCCTCTGAGGCTTTAAAGCTCGTTGTCTGCCGAGGAAGAAGCAGAGTTGTCTCTAGACAGTGACAAGCATAAGCACTAATAAACTATCTACTTTCATCTTATCCATATAGTGGCCTGTCTCGTCCTGCTTTATGTATTTACATCAAAAATGCCTGCATGCACACAAAAGTACAAAAAGACCCATCCTTTAGATACGCTAAATGTTCATCGTATAGCACACCGTCTTTTCTACTATTTACTTCTACTACCAGAGGCACACATTTTTCTCCCAAATAATGACCTATACCTCCAAAAGTTTTTATGTCCAATAAAGGAATTCACATTCTTCCACGACTGGAGAACTAATTTTATTACAAATACAGTACGCTACCCAAATTTGTGACACTTGTTCCTGCTGGAATCTCCATCTACAGTACTGTACTCTCTATAGTCTAATTGATATTCAACATGTATGTACATAAATGGGACTTTATCTACTATATCTACATACTTAATTGATAACTTGTATCTAGGTAGGTAGTGATTTTATGGCGATAGTTTAGAGATGTGGTAATTCATTCTGCCGTTTTTATTTATTTATTCACAGTCTATTCATACTGAATTACAATATGGCGAATTCCTTTGCACTGTGCTCCAATGTCTAGTCATGGATCATAAGTTTTTTGTGACGGAGAAAATACTTTCCACCTTTCTGCACAAATGATGTAATTTTTGGTGTAAATCTCAGAAATTATATAAATTATGACACGGCATGATCCCAGTCTTGTACTATAAACGATACGTGTGCACTACCTTTCCAACTCCATAATATTGTGCATAATTACCCAGTGCATATTTCAAGAGAACAGTGTTGACTTGTAGCTCTATGTTCCTAAATGTTTACGTAGTAGTATACATATAGCAAAGATCTTCGTACTCTAGATGTATGTCTGGCTGCGTCGCAGAAAAGTCTATTACGTAGTAGTTAAGATTTGTTAATACGTTACACAGACAATGTGCCCCATTGGAACCAGCTTTTAAATCCGGAATCATCTGCCTGAATGACATTGATCATAACTCATAGGCTTAATTCTAGATGCACTTTTCAAGAATAAAATGCATTAATCGTCGGTGCACAACTTATAAACCCTAGTCTACCTACTTACTTTTTGGTGGAGAGTAATTAGTGCAGAATTCTCAGGGATAATCCTTTAAGATTAGAAAATTCCTTTTCCTGTTAAGAATGCACACGTATTTATTTCTATGCTAGTTAACCGTTGAGTAATGCTATCTATTGCTTTGAAGGAGCATTGTGTTGCAATGATGAATGTGTACGAGAATTCCTGAAAAGCTGATGAAAAAGTTGGGGCGAGCCACTAATGTGAATAATAAGCCACAAAACTCTATAAGTGGTATAGGTAGTTAGATGAGAGCATTTAGATTGCTGACTTACTCTTAACGAAAAGCACAAGACAATCGAATGGAACAAAAGACAAAGCCCAGAGAGTTACTTCACTGATTGCAATAATACTATTTGTAGTCGTCACATATTAGTATATACTTATCTATAGTGGGTTCTACTTAGTAAGCAGAGCCAATTGAGCCAGCAGACTCAGTAAATACATGGGCTAGTAAAATACAATCTGCGCACAGACTGAAACCGTGTGCAATAGATACACACAAGAGTGGTATAGTAATTTATACAGACGGCATTCTTAAGCAGACAATAATATAAGCTCGGTGGCAAAAATCATTATTAATTTCTGCACAGCGTACTACACACACAGCGAAGACTTGGCTTGTTGTTGGAATAGTACATAGTACGAGATCTATTATTATTACAAGTGGATGGATGGATAGTGAGTTGGTTGATCCCACCTCTTAAGTGATGAATGATTATTGGCTAAAAGACTTCCTGACTTGGTGTCTGTGTACTACTTGCCATAAGTAATAAGTGACCATTGAAATTAGTGTCGTTCCTCTATTCCCATTTACCAATAGAGGTAATAGAACTTATTCTCTTATTGTAGGTAGGTAGGTAGGTAGGTAGCAGGTAGTATGCAAATATTATAATTTAGGTGGTTGCTTCTTATGATTATATTATGTCTTCTCCATTCTGGTCTCAGGTTGTTTCACATTTTAAACTGGTTGTTTGCTCATGTCCAGTCATCCACCGTTTGCACTTCTGTTCAGCGTGTCTGTGTTCTTACGTGAGCGAGCGTTCAGTTCGGGTCTTACAGCTCTTCTTCTTCTTCATCTTCCAACCAACCTTAACTCCAAAGAGCATGTTATATTTTTTAACAACACATAAATACATCTCGGCTACAAAGAGCTGACGTACTGTGTGTGTGTACAGTCGTAATGTAAAAATACAAATAGAATACATAATAATTATATACATGAGACTGTAGGATTGCCAGTGATGGTTCAATGATGCAAATGGATAAGCTATAGCACCACATACTGTTAACATGCCTCCTGTTTTGCATCTTTCTCAACTAAACTGCCTACCCCGAAGAAGAAGAAGAAGAAGACGAGCGAGCTAATGCTACACAACCACAGAAGAATGCATTTACTATGCCCAGTCGACCAGGGTTCACCTCTCTCGTCAAATCAAACACGTAAACAATACTCCAAAGCACAGTGTACTAACCTTCAGAGACTAACATGATGAGATGTCTGAAACGATTCTGAGTGAGTGAGATACTTGAAGATCTTCTGTTCTGCCTTACACAATTTCGCATGCAATATCTCCTGTCATAACACAATGTAATTACCTTCCTCAATGTATGAATGGACGGGCGGTGGCTGGTAGAAAATATTCGCTGCTTCACAAAACCTAATATTAATTACTAGTCTAATAATATTATAACGACCACAGCTACTTTTAGTTTCAATACACCTTACTATAAAAATTTGTAATTTTGAAATGTGGGTAGAATAAAGGCAGTAAAAATCCTATCTAAATGTATAAATATTTTTACTAATAAAAGTAGCACTAATTAATTGTACCATTGGCTAAATTCAGTGTAAATGTAGGTATATATATAATTTCCAAAGGAGCTACCCTGGTTTAGCTGATTTACATATCACATAGTGTTGGTACGGTGTGCTCTGCTAATACATCATCCTGACTATCACAGTAAGATCATGAATGTATCTCATGACGAGCAGCATTCCCAGTGAAATTGAATCAACTATAGTCTACGTAATAGAAAATAATATAACGAATTTGTAATACGGCATATGGATACAGAGATGATAGAAGAAAATAGTAAGAAAATAGTAAGTCAGGTAAGTAGAAGAAGCAGAAGAGCAGCAGCAGAAGAATCTACAAGATCCGATGCCTGTAAACTTCCTTCGTCAGTGGAAACCACAATCAATGCTTCTTCTTGGGTCAAACTGGATAGTTAAGTTAAAGTAGGCCCACCATCGTACACCGTATGAAATACCTGATGTGATGTTGATTGTTTGTTGGTCTTCTTTGACTCTCGAGACTTGTCTTGTTCTTTCATACATGAGTGTTGTGTAGTCTAAACTACATTTTGTATTTCATCCTTAATCCATGTCTTGTCTGAGTCTCTTTTGTTGCTAACTGCACTCATGTATCTGTAGTAGTAATAGTAGTACACACTCGCACACATTATGTGTGGTGGTGGTGGTGTAGTTCTAGTAGGTATACGCGTATTCTACAATGTATAAAGCATCCATTGATTTTCTCTCACTTTATCATCATGTGAGTAGGCAGTAGGCAGCCCAGGAGCAGAAATGGAAACCAAAAGGCAAAAACATGAATTTCTTGCCTCGTCTTGCGGTATGCAGTCTTCACTTGACTTGAGTTAACTCACTCAAAATCAGTTATGTTCGAGAATGTTTGTAACCATGTCTATTTATACATCGTAAATACTATATGAGAAAATTGAACAGGTTATGTGATACCATAACATATCTACTGTGTATAATGTATAATCAGTAGTTAGTACTGCTTATGAGCTACACAGTTCCTGTGCTGCTCACACAAAAGGCCCTCTCAACAACTAATACCACTGCTAATAATATGAACGATACTTTTGTAATACCAACAAGAAAGTGTACGGAACCTTTAGAATGTGATGCAAAGCTTCCTCCACACACAAATTTTGTTAAAGAAGCCTTTAACGTGGAGCAACTCTGCAGACTTTTAGCTCTGAGAAAAGCTTAACCCAAATATACGCTCATGGACAAACAATTATTGGAAAAATTCACATGTGTATACGCACACTAAATACAAATTGAGGTGGTCATACGCAAGCAGAGAGATGAACAAGGAGATACATGATTTATTAAGCCCAACAAATTGCTTAAAGTTGAAAAGATTTTTCCTGTGCATTTTTTCAAACAACAACTTTTGCATGCAAAAATTCTTGACGAGCAACTATACGTACACAGCTAACTGCAGGCTAATATTTTATGTTAGTGCTGATGTGAATCGACTGTAGGAAATTATTATAATGCGAACTGGTGGTAGTAAGAACTGTCGGTGACTAATTGTAAGAATCAATTTCTTGATCAATGCGCACAAACAGAAATTAACACTGGAATATGAATAATAGCTTTCAGATAAACCTCTTTATATATCATTCTGAAGACTTTCTCTAACTCTCATCCTTAAGGAAAATATCATATCGCACACATCAGCAAAACAAGTATGATTTTTTAAAAAGAAAAGTGGGTTTTACTGTTGAGGTTTCCCATTTTAAGAACTGATTTTCTATCAATTAATATCGGCGTGGGGCGTCAAAACGATGACTGTACTTCTTCTGCATTCTAGAATATGGTGGTCAATAGACAATAGAATCTGTACTACAAACCAGTCGGCGTATAATCGCACAAACAATTATTAATCTGTACGTCCGTGGACAGAAGTGAAAATTCCACGTCGAAGGAGCAAGTGACGTACCCAGTAAATACGTCGTCTGCCTCTTCAGACATAAGTAAATGTATGCCCGTTCTGTACAGAATATGAAAGGATTGCTTAGTATTTACAGCGTCATCTAATTACCAAGACGACATTCAACTTGTCATCTAGAATCTTATCGTCCTTGTAATTATCTTAGAGTACCAGAAAATGAGGCTTGTGGTAAACTGTCTGCACCACATTTCCTATGAAGCAGCATAGTTTGCTCTCCACCACCAACTGAATCCAGTCTACATACAATAGGTTATGCAAAAAGGTCTACTTAGCAAAAGACTACAGTTAAAAACCGGTGATACCTACACCATCACCATCACACCCAGAATTCAATCTGCTCACCTTTTAGCTACTTATGCCCACAAAAATTGATCTGAATAAGTGAAACAGAATCCACATGACGTGAGCCATGATTTTTTTCTCCTCTGTAGTATCGTCCTCTAACAACCACTATTTACTATCAGATAGAAAACCAAGCTTTGCATTGCTGCTGCTTACTAGTGTAGTAGAAACGGAACAAAGAGCGTGGTGGTGGTGGTGGTGGTGGTGGAAAAAGTGGGGAAAAGCACTAAAAATAAATCAGGTACAAATCGATGGCAAATGGTATTGCCGAGATTTAGTATACGGTCAGCAGGTTAGGTATGCAGTGCTGGGCCATTAACAATTATTCTATGTAGACTATCCGAAATACCTACACCACCACTCAGGTAGATTAGATAACTCTAAGGACAGAGAGACAGTGTAGACAGGTGTATGTATATTTGGACGTTAAAAATTTGTAGCGGACTAGACTCTCTATCTAAGTATCTTTATACAAGAATGCTGTGTACTTAGGTAGTGTAGGTTGGCTCTGTCTATCGCCACCACCACTATACAACTGTCTAATATGGTTTCTCTATTAGTGTTGCGAGCAGCGGTCTGACTTAATATCGTTACCTAGTCCATAGTACGGTACGGACTGTACAAGTTCGTCTAGGAAAAGGTCAAGATGAGAATGTAGGGCTCTTGCCTGGGAATGAAGTCGCAAGCAAAGAAATGAGTTTCTGTCGGTCGGTCGGCTGCGGCACAACATGGCATGCTTGTTATGCTACAATATTGTATTGTGGCCCAGCAACAATAAAGACAGAGACAGAGAGAGAGAGAGAGAGACCATTATAGAGAAGGGATGAAGAATACTGAATTCCTAGTTATGGGATGAGCAGCATTAGTAGTATGTACGTATCACAAAGCCCATAAGCACAGCATATTTAGTATAAAGCGTTGCAGCATCGCAGTCGTCCACTGTTCTTCCACATACAAACTCCGTGCACACACTCACCCTGTATTATAGGCCATGGTATAGAGAAAGAGATGCATGGCATAGTGTGGTGTATGAAGAAGGAACGTAGGCTGATGATAGAATAAAATGAACACTGATAGTGTATGATCAGAGTCGTCTTTTACCTGTTGAATGCCTGGTGGTGATGTTGAAAACTTTAAATTCTCCTCTACTGGTAGTTAGTACATGTAGAGGCACATATAGTGCAGGGCTGTATAGCTGCGCTTTCTTTAGAGCAGACCTGTGTGTAGTGCATATAATACTAAAAACAGTACAAATGCGTATGATTGTAGTTTTCATTGTGTGAAGAGCGTACGTTACGTAGCCAACAATAAGTGAGTAAGTACAGCATTCCAATACACACCCCCATGATGTAAACGATTGTGTGCACGTAAACTACCTGTTCACAGAGTGAAGGTAAGAGGTTTTGTGTGGAGGGCGACGATTGAGTGCCGTGGTTGCAACGGGGCCGCCGATTGGCTTCGGAGGATCTCTATGTCCAATGGGGGTGCTGTGGCGAGACACCCCATCGTTGCCCGCAGGTACCAGAACCAACCCAAGAGGAAAGAAGGTGAATTGTGGCCTTCCACCTTGCTTAACTATAATCCTACCTTTTCTCGATACCTGCGACTGATCTACCTGCAATCGCAATGCGACTCGAGTAGTACAACAATCTGTGGAGCTAAGGTGAGAGAGCCAGCCAGAGCGACTGAGCATAGAATAATAGAGTGGACGTAGACCAGAGAGTACAATACTTCTTACTATTTCTCTACTACATAACTTTTCTTACCTATCCTGTGCTTCAATTGCATTTGCATTGCACTGACTGTGCTACGTCCTGAGCCTCACCATCACATCAGTAGTGCAAACCTCTTTGATTCCTCACGGATTTTTCGTCGTACTACTCTCTGATTCTAGTTGGTACACAATTCGGCTCCGCAAATGTTTTAATTTCCACATTTTACTAGCAACAGTTCAGATTCGGTGGAAATTTTGTGGAAATTTCAGTTCTGTTACAAGTGGAAACAGTTTTACGAAGTTTGTGTCGTGGATTGGACGCATTATTATGCGGATTTTGTGGAGTTTTTTCAATAGTGGAAATCCAATCGGTCAGTATAACTAAGGTGAGTGAGTGTCCATTCCATTCCTTTCGAATGACCGTTCGTTACCCCTCGAGGATCCTACCACCAGACGACATCCTCTCCCATCTTACTTACCCAAATTCCACACAATCTCATCTCACATTTTAAGGCCATGCATACAAATTCTAAAATTAGCTTCTCTCCAAAATCTACCTTTTTTAAATCTCTGTTTCACATTTCCTCTCCGTTCATTTATCAGTTCACAGTGAAAACCCCATTCCTCAAAAGTGTTCCTTCATGGCCATTAGCAAAACCGTAATTGCTTTTTGCAAATCAAGTTCAGGTGTCACAAATCCCCTCCCATTACACGGTTTTTCTCTTCCACTATTCTTACCACTGCAAAAGCAACTCAGAAAACAGCTTCGATTTTTATTCACATCATGTGTAATTACAAATATGATCCAATGATTAACTACAGATTGCTTTATATGCAAAACTGAGAAAATCTGCAATCTCCCTCTACGTTTACATAAAGATGAATTCAAAACCCGTGATTTATTATACAGAATATCGCCTTATTAAAGTCGGGGTAGGTAAATAGCAGACAGAGAAAGGTCGTCATCGTAGTAGCAATTATTTATATAGATGTAATCGTTAATATATTTACAAGAGGGCGATAAGTAGGAATTAGCATGGTGGTACTACGGACATAATATAATAGCCAGTTCCTCGGGATCGGGTTATTCACAATTATTCGTAAGCACAAGGGGCACAAGGGGCTACGTACACACTACATGAATTTATGTCTACGAAAGTGGAGTTATAGATGTGTGTAGTCATCGGATGGGTTGTTGGTTAGGTTTTCTTTGCTCGGTCCTAGTAGTTGTTGTAGTAGTCCGACGAGAAGCCTGGCTTGGTCAAATAGCTGGAGTAATGATAGCACACATATATAGAGATACAGATTCTCCTTGTGTGTGTGTTGTGTGTGTGTGTGTGTGTACGTTTAGATGAGTGATCTGTTGGCAAGACCATTCAGATTTTTTTGCTCAACCATGCAAGACCAGATTTTTAATGCAACTCAATACATTAGATACCAGTGCCAGTATGTAATATCGGAATATTTAGTAATATCTGTATACAACCAGTACTAATACTTGATAATCTGAGCTGAGTGACTAACTACATACTTTTGTGCAATGACTTGCCTCGACTCTCTACCACTACTTCCACCACCACCACCATAGCCATTAACAGTACAGGTGATATCATAGAGATGTGATGGTGGCATTGCATTGTGGCATAGGGCCGCACTATATATCTCTCTCTATATAGCCAGCAGACTCAATACTCGTTGTTGTCTCCATCTCTGCATCTCTGGCTCTCTCGGTCGTACCCACTGGTCACTCGCTAGCTAGTGGCTACTCTGTATGCATGCCAAAACTTTATTTGCGCATTGCTCAAAGTTGCTCATGATGTAAGAAAGTAGACCCTGTGTAGTCACTAGTGACCAGGAACAGTGGAACTTCTCTTGTCAGATATCTGTCCGTCTTTAATGCACACACTAAGGCCATTCCAAACGCCTAGCCCGACTTGACTTCGATCACGTGAAGACACATAAATATTAGTCTCTCTCTCTCTCATTCTCGGCATATGCCTGCTCTCCGCTTCATTACGTTGTATCCAAATTCCTTCGTCAAGAGAATAGCAAAGCTGTTTTGTTGTTGGACAAACAAAATTGCAGATACTCACCAGCAGGAGGAGTTCATTCCCAAAGCGAGAAACCAAATACAAAATCGAATTTTAGTCAACACGCGTACTAATTGCACACACGAAGGAATTCTACCCAGTGGCACACAATATCTTTTGTCTATATGTCTGTACGTAATATAGGGATTAGGTTTTAATGAATAAATTTGTGTGATGCCAGTAACATGGGAGAGCATGTATAATAGTGCGATCTATATGACACGACCATGTGGCTGTACACTCTAAGGTCAGAGGTTACTAGTGCAAATATGAGCCACAATGGAAAGCTCTCTGTGCTCTGCCATATACTTTAGAAAATTATTTTGGCACTATAAGGCATGGCGCTATCTAGCCTTCAGTCATCATAATATCACTTTTTTTTATTACATATTATGCGATGATAATCTTGTTGAGAAGCTTTAAAGAAAATCTTTGAAATGGAATGCAACAATTCAATTCAAAGAATAATAATAATAATAAGCCATCATGCTTACATTTCCATATACATTCTTACTAGAGCCCTAATCAAGACACATTACATTGCTACTCAAAGGAATACTCGAAAAAGGCACTCAGAGATTAACCTCATGATCATTGACTAGATTCAGACATGCAGTAGTTAGTACGTGGTAGTAGTACACAAATCAGAAATACACCTTGTCTGCAGATTATAATTCTTGTGGGCTAAGGTGTTACCAGGATTCCATTTGCCTCGTTGACTTATTCATGGGCAATGTTCGTGAGGACAGATTGACAGCAGTGATACATCAACCCATGGTAGTGTGTGCAATTTCTGGGGCTGCTCCTAAATCGCTGTTCTCTGCCGCACACGTTCAACTCTAAAAGTATATTATTATTATATATGTATATATATCGTAGTGTTGTGAGCTGGGGATAGTATCCACAGTGGTTATTTGTTATCGTCGTAGCAGCACTATTTGTAGCACAGTGACATTCTTTTCAATCAGTCAAGAATGACTAGACGAAATCATCGAGCTAAATGACCGAGGTTTTATGATGAGAAATATAGCAGAAATTATTCTTGTACATAGTCGGCTGAGAGTGATAAGAATGAGAAAGGATTCTAATGGCACATATATATTAGTAACCTACTAATAATATCAAATATTGACATTACGAGCACCGACACACAGATAGTTACTTACTTATGTAAAACCACTCATATATATGAAAAGTAGTAGTAGGTAGTATAAATAAAAAGTAGAGGCATAGTTTTATGAATTGATTCACAGCGTAGAAATTTAGAATGGAGCCAAAGTATGTGGCCAAAGTTTGACAGAACACTTTACTTATTTAGGACCATGTGACGAAAGGAGTTGTCGCTCCTTCACTTGCATTCGTACTGTTGGTCGCAAAAGGAGATATTGATACGGTCGTTTATTAATAATACAGAAACTGATTGCTAGCTTGGCATGTTATCTGCAATTACACTTGTGACTGGTCTGGCCCATGTGTGCTACTCTTTACTATAGTTTCAATGCATTGGCCAAATGCGATTTGTGACTTACGGCAAATTGTGCACTTAAACAATGTGTCCGTGGAGAGAGACATTGGAATATTGGCAGTGTTGTTCTACAAAGGGAAATTGATGGACACACAGAGTGGAGATTTGTGGAAACGCTAAATAGGACAGTACGCAGAAATGACTCATTAGATTTGAATTAAGCAGAGAGATTATCACGGATGAATTACCTACTATGACGAATAGGACGTATACCTACGTGTATTACAATAGTTTTAAGTAAGTAGGCAATTTCTGGCCAGTCAAGAAAGCCAAGACATGTTTAGCGTTAAATTCCATCGCGAAGCAACGAGGATGATCATGAATGCACGTACAGATTGCTTATAAATAAACATTTAACGGAAATCTCATAAGTGTTTCCCACATTTTTACATTCAACAATATTAAATACTTGAAGCAGGTTGAGAGCTTTTCCTCTCTAATCCATATATGTACACAGAGTGCCTGGGTTCCTTTCCTCACAAGAATGGTGAATTTATTTTACTCGCTTCATTCTTCATCTTGTAATGGGAGGCTATGCCATACCACAATTCTAGTTTGATATATAGGGGAAATATAATATTTCATTCATTCAAAAGGCTTTTAGTATTCTGTCGCTCACCATGTCTCATTATTATTATTATTAGAAGCTAAACCGAAGTTCCTCACGTCGAACCTCTTCCACTCTCTGAAAGCGACCACACTTTTGGGATTTTACCTTTCACACTCTGTGTTTAGAAAATAACCGTGATTATTTACTTTTCGTATGTCTGTGTGATAGTTAAATAGTTAGTTGTTGTGAGTGTAAGCGAATGACTAAAAGTAACCATTGTCACACATGTGTATAGATTTGCATGGGAATGAGTGAGGGATGGGAAGATCATGGCACTAGCTTCTCTTGACGATAATAATTCTGACTAGTCATTCAGCAGCTTTCTTCTTTGTGACATTTTACAACTACTAGCCACAAATTCAGCATTTACTAGTAGCTACATATTACGTGTGGCCACTGTGTAAGTGTTTAATGCATTTCTATAGTATCAGTAGCAAAGTCATTCAAGTGGAATCATAATACTATAACGATACTCTCCCCTCCTACTTGCATAGGAGCCAGGCATGTATCTCTTCTAAGTAAAAAGTCACTTTCGTCCTTAAAAGTTTAATTCAGGATGTAATGTAGATTTTTTCATATTGAATGTCGTCTAGTGAGGAGAATATTTACGGGTTGACTTTTTTGCAGTGGTAAATAATAAGAGAATGTTTGTGTGCAAATATTTGACAAAGTTGTGTGTTGTTTTCTGTGGTGTTCAGTAGGTAGAGGAAACAGTGGAAATGCCTCTCGTGCGAAAACCAAGGGCAAGTCGAGCCAGAGGACATCACAGTGATGAAGACGAGTCCACACCCATTTGTCGGTGTCGAGTTCTGTATTTGGGCTCGGCCGTTCCTCACATCACCAAGGATGGACTTCAAGGGATTCAAGAGCCACTCAAAGAGTTATACCCTGACACGGGCTTATCCTCGCTGAAAGGGATCGACTCCTGGTTAAGTGTTTGGTCTAATGGACTTTTGTTGGAGAATGTGGACGAAAAGAACACAAAAATCACTCGGTTTTTTCCCATAGAGTCGCTGCACTATTGTGCGGCTGTTCGTAATGTATTGGTACCGGCGACGAGTACAGGCGCCTCCTCCAGTGAGAAAGTCCAAAAGTTTCTGCCGTTGGACTCGCCGTTTGCACGACTCCCTAATTTAAATCACCCGCCACTGTTTGCCTGCATTCTGCGACGAACGACGGGCATCAAAGTGTTAGAATGTCACGCATTTATTTGCAAGCGGGAAATGGCGGCCAATGCATTAGTTCGCTGTTGTTTCCACGCATACGCGGACTCGACTTATGCCAAACAATTAGAAAATGGTGGCACACTGGCCACCTCCAACGGTATGACTACAATGTCCAACGGGTTCACCAATGGGAACGGTAGCGCCGGTGGCACCCTCTTCAAAGAGTCGGACCGGCCGATTCAGAGATCTGTGACTCCTTTAGATTCAATTGAGAAAGTGACTGGATGGCAAGCCCTTAGCCAAAACGGGGACTCGGACATTATTGTGGTGGGGAATTCGACGGACGACGACTTCACCGACGGCCCCGTCAACTCGTCCACACCCCGCAACAAGTACGAGTTCAGTGCCGAGTTCCCCGACGAGGACGAGATCTACGAGGGGGACGAGAACCACAAAGTCTGGGGAGGCAACAGCTCCACGTTGGGGCAAAATGGCACTTCTGAGCTTGTTTATTTGGAGCCGGATGGCACTCTCAAGTCCGTCAAGTCACACACGTCCAGGTTGTCGAGACCGCGTCAGTTTGTCTCCCCTCCTCCCCCTCCTCCCCCACCACCACCCCAACAGTTCTCGTTGCTCAAGTCGGCGGAGGATGACGCCGCCTCCTCCACAAAGAGGAAAACCAAGAAGAAATTGAAAAAGGAGGCAAAACCATCCAGCCACCACCTCCAACAGCAACAACACTTGCAAATGCAGATGCAACACCAACAACACCTTCAACAGCAACATCACCATCTGCAACAACAACAACAACAACATCATCAGCAGCAGCAACAACAACAACAGCAACATCAAAAATACTTGGTACGGCCCGCATCCATGATGAACTTGAGCACTTCGCAAGGTCTGCAACCGGGCATGTCCACGACACGGCCCGGAAGTGTAATGAACGGCCCGGTGACACACCGGCCAGGCAGTGCAATGTCAACGCTGACCCGGAGCCGCCCTGTGCATCCACAACAATTGATACCAGTGCCACAACATGCGAACGGATATGCAGTCATGCCGGGCATGCATCCCCAGCCGATTTACGGGCATCTACCTCCTCATCATTTTGCCATGCCACCTCAACTTGTCAAAGCATCCAAGTCTAAAAAGAAGCACAAGCAGCAGCAGCTGCTCACTCCCGTGCCACTGCTCGCCCCCACACCAATGCCCATGATGGCCCATTCGCACCCCGGAATGCACCATGCCGTCCCCTCCCCCATGAATGCAACACCTCCGCCCATGTACCACCACCCGAAAATGATGACGCCCGAAGACTCGAAAGCAATGAAACACTCGCCCGAAATGATGATGATGCCGTCCCACTATGCAACAATTGAGCGCGGCTATCACTATCACTCGGGCGGCCTCTCCGGCTCCCGGCAAATGAACGGCGGGGGAGGTGGTGCCGACTCGGCCACCCTCGTCTCCAACAAAAGCAAATCGAAGAGCAGCTCTAAAAACGACTCGGGCGGCTCCCCCTTCAACACAGGCATTTACCGAAAGAAAGGCCACCTGAACGAGAGAGCTTTCTCCTATTCGATCCGACAGGAGCATCGTTCCCGGTCCTACGGCTCGCTCGCCAATCTACAATTCGCCAACGAGTCGGGCGGCCCACTGCTCAGACCGTCCGGCTCCCCTCCTCACACCGCCGAGGGAATGAAGAAGGAACGAGAAATCATTCAAATGGTCAGAGACTTGGACTTGTCCGGCGACGAAATAGAAAGGTCACATGTACCGGCAGATATGTATCCTCCACGAAAAGCCAACGGGTACCGACAACAAAACGGTCATGGACACCATGGACCCCGCATCACACATCGGTAGACCTTCTCTATCCTTCCACCCCCATCTCTACTCCAAGTACACAAAAATACAGTTACACAATTCAGGTGAGTCCAGTTTCATTCCTCAATTAAATAAGTACTACACATTATTATGTCTACACACACAATCTACTGTAATGCCACTTCCTAATGTCCCTTTTCTGCTGAAATGAGGTAGTCCGCTTCAATTTATTGTTAGAGGCCCACTACCTGCACCGACTACTACTTCATCTGACTGCTCTCTTGTGTACATATACACACACGTACAGATAGAGAGACTGTTGTGCGCCGTGGCCATTTAATTGTTCAGGTCTACATCTTCGAATATTAAATCATTCAAGTTTTCTCTTTGCCTTTATCTGTCAACTGTGTGCTCTGCTCACCTATAGTTCGGTACGTTGCAGAGTTAGTCGTTGTCCTGTACTCTCTGACCTCTTTCTCAAAGTGCTAACATTCTCTACAGCATTCATCACAAAGACGTGTCGTGTGGGTTGTCATGTCAGTGCTTGCAGAGAGAGAGAGAGAGAGAGAGAATCTCTAAGTATGCGCAATATGTGTACACAGCAGCGTACTGCTAGACGTACTTACGACCATGTTGCTACGCACAGCAAACATTCTTCAATTCTCGTCCATCCACCACATACACATAGGACATGTCCAATTGGCCACCGACAAGACAACTAATGCCATGCACCTACATACTTCTACCTCACACAACAACAACCATACACTACCGTACTGCCTATTAACTACAACTTTTATATGACTATAGTAGACCAGCTCTGCCATTCAACGTATGAATACCTATCCAGCATTCCTTCTGCTTCCTTCCTACGAACACAACGATAGTACACACAGTTCATTGCTTATTACGATTTGGTGCTATACTTTATCTGACAAACTCTTCGCTCATTGCATTTCAATCACTAAACGGTATACGGTCCACTCACCACCATCAGTAAGTACTGAATGCATAATATATGTGGACAGGTAATGGAATGGTGTTTGAATGCTGCCGACCAGACCACTCATTCATCTGTAATACATAATAGTAGAGATCAAGCGTATACGTAAAACAATGCATACAATTTCCCACTGTTTTGACTGTCTGTCCTGTGCCCCTTTGTGCCATGTTCATACATCCAATTCATTGACTGACTCTGAGACAACATCTACACGCTCTGTGACCATTTTTAAAACTCACATAGAAACACACTCAGTCATAAGACACAAGAAATTAACTACCTGGTTGTTCTGCTAGGAACAATGAACATTTATATTGAGTTTTCAAGTCCATCATTTAAATCTAAGCCATGAAAAAGTCTCATAGAAATCTCATTTCGAGCTACAAGGATACTTTTGTGCGAGCTATCAGATTAACTTGTACTTTGTGTGCACTGCTGTGCTGCTCTTACTGTTGCACTTTCTATAATATTCTAGGGAAGAGCATTAAATTATCCTACTGAATTAGATAGCTCTCTGTTGCTGTGCTATTCTGTTCATGACTGCACAACACACGCGTCGTAAAGTCTACTACGAACAACAGCGGAGCAAAACTTATGCCTACAGTAGACTAGTAGTGTGTAGTAGCTAACTAACTAACTACGACTACTCCACTAACTAACAACTGTACAGCAAAAGTAAAAAGTTGTAAAATCAGTGGCTACAGTAGCTTTCTGGTTGTGGCTCACTTGAGTTGGCTGAAGAGGCAGACTTCTTGGAAATAGAATGGCGCATTAAAAACATACGATTAGTACGGTGTAGCTGACTAATGAGATAAAAAGTTTCATTTCACTTGTTCGACAATTAGTAACTAGCAGGTAGCTTACAGAGAGAATGTATAAGTTATTAGAAAAACCATTATATTGGTGTCTTGGCTTGTCTGTCATGCAGTCAGCGGTCAGTTTTATTCTCTGTGCACATGATTACATGTAGTGGGGAACGGAATAACGGATTGACGATATGTTGGTGTAGAGAAATGTGTAGGTGTGAAATAAAATGGTTGAGGCATCGAAAAAGAATTTCATTTTCCACAAGTAAGCCAATTTTATTTCAAGTCCTTGATCCAGTTTTAATTTAAACTCTTACTGAATTTTTCATCATCTATGTCAGATTGCTATCGTGGGCACCAACTGAAATGTTCTCAGTATAACTCATGCCTGCATCCAATATTCCCAAAGTACCTGCTAACATGTGCATGGAATGTAATGGTAATAGTAGTGGTAGTAGTAGTAGTAGCTATACAATGTAGTAGACTGTGCATATACAGCTGTAGCTGTACTTGCTCGTTGGTAGTATCTCTAGTTAGCAAAGAATACCTACAACAATATATTATAATAATATGAGCAAAAGTAAAAAAAAACACACGCAATGTTCTATACATGCCTGTGGAGTGTAAAGGAATATAAGAATGAAATGGCTCAATAGTGAAATCCATTGCTGTTTAGCTTACATGCTCGCTTGTAACGTCAAATGGCAACTACCTACCTACCACCACCTTTTCCCCATGGTGGTACATTGAATGCACTCTGACTTGACTCCAATTCACTATACACATCATATTGCGTAGCCCTGTGATAAGTGCACAGAATATCGTTTGTAGTCATTGTGTGCTTAATATAATGCAGACACTGTATACCGGTGGTATGTAAATATGTACTAGTATGTAGTACTACTGTTCTCTATCTCTTTCCTGTTCTATTCGCTTTCTGTGTAAATTCTGTTCCACTGTATCGTACATCGTATGTACACACACCAAGTACAACAGAGAATTACACTCTCTATTTTCTATTGAGCCTGAGAACGATAAATGCAACAAAAAACACGAGTAATTTCATTTCTATTCAAGTTAAATATGTACTACAAGCCTACCCTCTCGCCATATAAATATATCGTATACATAGGTACATGAATGTGTAGTGTGTAGGTATTAGAGTGAGTTTCATTCGAAAGACATTACTAAATATATATGACCCCGACTGCCACTACTAGAAACTATTGTCATTTCTATGATTAAAACAGACAAAAATCTACGATGCAACTCCACACATGACCATATAACGACCTATTCTATCTGCAATAATAATAGATATAAATATGAACAATATCACACAGTTCTATGTCAATGGTATGTATAAGTATGTATTGTTATTAGCAGCCTATACACTTATTTATATCTAACTATCCAAAATTAATCACTCGGATCCATCCGCCTACCCTTAAGCGCCTATCTCAATGTCATTATTATATTCAAGTTCTCAGGTTTAACTCGAAAATAAAAATGCTCACTCAGAACACAATTCTCCATTCATTGCAATTGTTAAGCCATTCGCTATTATTCTTGTTCCGACTGGGTTCTGCATTTTTTTGCCAATAAATTTAGGAAAGTACACAGCAGGACGAACCATTTCATATTGAAATGACTTTTTTCACATGTAGTATTTCCTCCCTCAGTCTCAGTCTCAGTCTATGTCTATGTCTATGTATGAATGAATGCATGCAGATAAATTTTTATTAGCAATGTCGTATTTCTTCAAGGAGTTAGCATCTCTATTGTGTGTAGGAGCGAGCCGAGACTATATGCTCACTTAATATATGCAGACAATGCACATGTAGGATTCTTGGTAAGCATAAATTGCACGCGTCCCCTGTCAATCATTTTTCCAAATTTGATAAACGTCAAAGAAAGAGCCATTTGAGTAAGACAAATGTTTATCTAACTGCTTGTCCACTTGCATAATGCATTAAGACAGAGAAACAATTCTGGCTGACATTTAACTTGACATTCAATTGTACATCTTTCAGCTGGCACTATCACCGTACAATTGAAATAATAATTATCTTTCTATTATGATGACTCATGGAAAAGGCAGGCAAGCCACACCAAACCAGACCAGGCCAGGGTGGCAGCTATCTATAGTATGCATGTAGTAAATAGGTATAGGATGTAATGGTGAAGTGCGGGGAAACATCACCTGTAACTATACTATAAAAGCAATGAGGCTACACATCATCATCCAGAAGTGTGGATTATGATGACGAGCTGAGCTCTGTATCTGTACAAAGAAAGTTTCCAATTGAATAGCATATATTCTACTACAGAGTGCTCTTTTATATTCATCTGTGTGTGCTAAAAAATATGTAGAATACCTATAGGTATACATATTAGGACAGACACAAAAGGCCACTCCATTTATATAGTGAATAAAGGTAGCCCAGCCAATGAAGCAACACAGAGACTACAGGGAAGAGGAGATGCAGGAGATGAGTAGTTGGTGAAACACTGTGTACTACAATACAATGTAAAGCAGACGAGAGATTGTTGTTGGACGAGAGTGTATAGTACAGATATAATGTAGTAAGTATGGACTATGTAGTAGGAAACAAAAATAGAACTGGCAAATTTAACTTGAGGCTAAGGCTAAGCCAGCTAAATATCAATGATAGATGATATCTGCTCGGTGCGATAGAGATCTCTTGACTTTGAAACTGTTGGCTTGCATGGGCAATTGAATTGCCGTAAATTGATATGCATGGAAGAAGAGTCGAGTGTTGTTGTGTGTTGTTGGGATGCAATAGATAAATTATGGGCCGTGCTTCTTTTCTTATCTTCATTTACTCATCCTTTTAAATACACTTCTCTCTCTCTCTCTCTCTGCACTATAATCTGTGTAGAGAGGTAGGCAGATGCAGATGCTTATAGGTAGGTAGTAGACAAACAAATATGGATCTGCTGTGTGACCTGTATTTATCTGTATACATATTCGGTGGAGCGTATTTCTTCAATGTGTACACTTTTAATAACGTAGTCCACCTGCCAATTGCTTGCTATCATTCAAATTACATGCAAATAAAAAATTCTTTCTCCACACACACACACTCACACACTACACAATGAAATAGCCAATAGATTGCTCACACAGACGATAAGTATATTTGTAGAATGGCAGACGAGAGCGAGCAAGCGAGCCAGAGAGAATTAGTGGAAGATCATTTCAAAGGGCGTTTGACACAGCGCACAGAGAGTGAGAGAGAGATGGTATTGATAGAGAGTGTTCGTTGATTACACGATGAAATTGCTACACTGAGCAATTGTCAGTGCAAAGAAAATAATAGCTGCTAAACTCACAAATACCCACATAACAATCGAAGACAATGTACAAATAGAATGCTCGCAGTCACTACAGTAGATTAAAAATTGTGAAATGCTCAGAGAAGAGATATTATAGAAGAGCATGGTATTATAATAATAATGATTGATACAAGTCGATGGTACGCTTGTAATAATAATAACGATACAATCAGAAGAAGGTTTTCCCACTTATACACAGTCGCTAAGTGCGATGTAGCATTTATTCTATCTGTGCTCACAATATTTTTGCATTCACATATTATTTGGCTGTACATCGTCTTCAAGATAAATATTTGCCATCTTCATACTAATTCTATTTTGTAGATTGCAAAAGGCCCTCATTCGACGAAATCTTACTCATGCTAATATTGTCACTCACTTAGCATAGTTTAGAAAGCTGTAAAAAATCTTTGGGGAGACCGTGTAAAAGTATTAAAAGTAAACTGTCAGCACCTTGATGACGCTTTTAATTCCAAACAGTACTATATCTCAATTTAGCCAGTCGGACTTTGTACCTTATTCTCATAGTGGTCGTCGCAGTCGTCACCTTTGAAAAATACGAATGAATATTCATTGAAAGATGGCTCATAAAATCTGCATAAAATTTATTAGTAGGACGTAAATGCACACAGACTGTGATAAGTGTTTTTTAAGATTGTTTTTAAAGTGTAATGTGCTAAAGATGCTAGCAACCTCAATGCATTCATCGGTTTGAAGGAGATTCCGTGTAGGTATTGCAGTTGAGTTGGGGATTTTTATAGCGATGAGCATTAAACACGGACAGCTACACACATTGATTGGAATATTATGTGCAATATTAAAGTATATTTGACAACTCACGAGAATCCTTCAGGAATTATTGCTAAAGCAGAAAAAACGATAATTTGCTTGCTTGTGCATTATTTAGCTGTTGTGGGCGAATGAAATGGTAAATAAAGACGTTAGGTTGCAGGGGATGCAATGCATCACTGTTTCGTGGTATTGTAAAAAGGAGCGTGGTGGTGGTGTACGTAATCGTAATGTGGCATTGGCAATGAAATAATTTGTTAGAGATAAAGGTACTACTAAACACTAGAAGAATCGAGAGAGATTTTAAAAACACAGAGAGAAAGAATACAGGTTCAGCCGTCTGAAAAAAAGCGATGCAAGGTGAGATGCAACAACTGTTCACCGTCTCATCTTTAACTATTCATAATTTCAAGCTTATACTTAATGGGCAGTTTTGTACTTAAGTGAGTTGTGTTGTGCAGCCGTACGTACATACATACGTATTACTGGTAGGCTAACCGGTGTGCACAGCTTACATGGCAGGAAGAGATGCATAAAAATACTATACCTTACAGAGAGGTATTTAAAATACAACGATCAATGTACACTGTGTGGTGCTCTCTGTGCACTGGGCTACTACTACACGCAGACGTGGATGTGGCTATTAGTTCTGGTTTGTTGTTTGTGCGATACATAAATGGATGCAGCAGATATTCATCTTCTATGTCTGAAAATGAAAGACTAGGAGTAGTCCAGCTTCTTCTTCCCTAGCCACCAAGAATCTAGTAGTAGGCATTATAGCCAAGCACAGTGAATATTATAATATATCGTTGTGGTAGAAGTTAGGTAACTAAAGCATTATAATTTAATAATGCTTGGACTGCACAACCTCACAATTAGTCGCTCTCTGTGCAACAGTAGTAGGATGTGTAGCGTCTTTCAGAATATCTAATACATATATATTGAAATCAGTTGGAAAACCTGTGGCCTCAACTTCACAATAAACTTTGAAAAACTCATTTCTCCAAATAATTGCATCCTGACAGGGTGTCGTTTAATATTGGAAGAGAGAACTGTGCCAATGAATGTACATAGCAGATTTTACTATAAACCTGTGTAAACACAATTCGAACTCAATGGAATGCCTCTCGAGACACTTTAAGTGTCACTGTGTGCCATTATCGTAAGAACAGAATTTTGGACAGGACGGTTTTTGAGGAATTTTATGCGAGATTCTTTATTTGTTTTTGTAATCGTTCAGGATTTCATCACTGATCAATTAAAGAAGATGCAAATTGTTGTGACTGTGCATAATGTAATGCAAGATGTACACTGTAGACAAACTTATGGCACAGATAGTAAAGACCTGCTTGAGTATTTACATACCCCTGTACATATTTAGTAGTTAAATGTATTATGTAGTAATAGGATATTGCAGTGTCACGTTTAACGAAAGAGTGGTAGGTGAAACGGACAAGTTAGCCAATATATGAATTGCGCATCAGCAGGAACTAACGAAACCCCTATGCTATGCGATGGGCAGGACAGATTGATGACGATCCTATACGCACTTAATTCAACTAGTGGAAAAACAAGTTAAGAGAATGCCCATCATCAGCAGTTATAATATTCATATTTTAAAGGGAAGCGCTACAGCTAAATAGTTTTTCGGCCATTCTATGCCTTCGTCCACGAATTCCATTCCACTCTTCTGAATGGCACAGAACCCCTGACTCTGTTCTCTTCAATTCTTTTGTGTGCACACACACACACATGCAAAAAGTAATGCGCACTTTTGAGATGGAGACAAGACGAGGCTTTCTATACAATGCACCTGGGTAAAATATTTCTATTACTGCAATACCTAGAATGAAAATAGTAAAGAGAAAGAATTCCAAATTCAAACGTATTGTAAAATATGCAGCATACAAGAACAACCTACCTACGTGTACCTTTACGTGTCATTATTTAAAGGCGACTACTTGGCTGTCTGAAATCGAGTACTTCTTCATGTTATACAATACGTGAAGTGAAGTGGATTAAAAATCCCCGCCTAGGCTACAAGCACGCAATCTTACACACCTCTGAATACTCTATTACCACATATGCACATCCTTTTCCCGTCTTCTTGACGTTTCCATTTCATGAGACTCTCTTAATGACTCTCACACAGACAAGATTTATCATAATAATATTATTATTACCTGTAAGTACTTATGTACATGAAGTGGAAGACATGGACGATTTTCAACTGGAAAATGTTTCTCAGTCTCTAATTGGGGTTCCGATGTAATTTTAATATTTTCCACAACATACAGAGATTACAGTGACTAAAATGGCATGTGTAGGCGCTAAGAAGAAGAAGAAGAAGTTGCAACAGATGATATAATGTAGGTACATAATATATAATGAGAATCTCTGGTTATTACTAGATGATCACCAGAAGAGAGGTTTATCGTATAGTAGCTATGTATTTATATAGGAGAAAGATACGTATAGATTGCATGTGAGTATTGTGGTTGAAGTAGGATTGCGTGTAGCTGGGCTACGCTCTTAAGTTGGCTAACGAAACTAAACTTGCCATTGAGTTCGCTTGAGAGCTGTACACAATGAAATGATATGCTGGTGCGGTAATTTTATGTAGTGATAAAACATTCGTTGTAATATTTGCATTGAATTCCTATTTCTCATCTGTGCACAGCTCAGCCACTTAGTGGATGCAACTAACTTTATTATGAAACCACCAGGTTCTGGCTGTGTCTATTTGCTATTTCACCACCATGATGTAATAGTAGTAGAGGGAGTATAGGGAGTGCACTAAAGGCAGAGTGGAGCTACTGGAGTAAATCCGCAATCAAAATCAGTTTCGTTTTGGTTTGGCTCACCTCACCTCACTGGCTTTATAGGAAGATTCAAGATCAGCAGCAGCAGACTTTTACTGAATAATTCCCTTCTTCCATTACACATACAACATTATTGGCTAGCAATAATATATAGCGTATTTTTTATGGCAAATGTTTACCGTCTTCTTTTTACAACGCTACAAAAAGCTGAAAAAATAGAGGAACTGCGTGCAATGCTACACGCAGTTCATATACCTACTTGTGTCCGTGCAAATTATAATCGGCTATTTTTCCAAATTGTGCATTGTTGTAAGTATGTGGGTATAAGATCCCTAGGGTCCGCCCTATGTATTCTTACTAGTGTACATGTATATGATGATGGTATATACACACTGTGTGTGTGTGTACGGGTGAGAGAGGGGCTGCTGTGGTTTGAGCTTTTCATTTCTTTTTCTTTCTGCTTTGCTTACTCTTTTTAATTAAGCAAGCTAACTCTGATGTTCCGTTGTGGCTTGGCATGTGTTGACTTGGTCACAGTGTTCCACACGGTCTGGACTCATTTCTCTACCAGTTATAGCCCCTCTCTCTCTATGCTTTGTCATTACGTGGCCAGCATCAATCATTTCATTAAATTACAATGCAATGATAAGACCAAGATTACTGTAAGCGAGAAACGGAGACGTAGAGAGATTTTTCGTTGGTCATCTTCTTCTCTTGTGCCATCTTCCTATGCGCCATTCTTTCACTTCTCTTTAAATACAGCTATGCATATCCTTAGTTGGAGGATGAAAGGCAGAGACAGAGACAGAGAGAGAGAGAGAGAGAGAGAGAGAGAGAGAGAGAGAGATGACGAAGAAGAACGCACCTTCATCATAAGATTGTCTCTGGCTTCACCCCAATCTACATAATAATAATGATAATAATACTTGTGTGTGTTTGTGCATGTAATGCTTCATGAATCTTAAGTGCTCTTACTTCGTATTCGTACGTCTGCACATTACATACGGATAACTGTAGGCATGACCCATGGTTATAATAGTGTGTTGGTTACATAGCGTTGCGGCGGACAGTGTAGGTTGTGCAGACTGAAAAGTTCACGTAGTTGGTGGTACACTTGAAAATGATGATGAGCAGGCTAGAGAATAGGTGATAGTGGTTTATAGAATAGATAGAAGCTCTGTATATCTGTTTACTAATTATTAGTCAATTTAAAATCATAGACAGCTTTACAGAGCGAGCATATGGATGACAGTATAAATAAGTATGAGGGTGCGTCCGTACGTGTCAAATCAGCGCTATTAATCTACCTACCTTTTTATCATTATTACAGAGTTATCCTTTTTAACGGTGCCGTCACTACTCTCTGAACACTATCTCTTAATGTAAGAA
Organism: Plutomurus gul; assembly: GCA_019776185.1. NCBI lineage: Eukaryota > Metazoa > Arthropoda > Collembola > Entomobryomorpha > Tomoceridae > Plutomurus > Plutomurus gul. The sequence continues at coordinate 41,487 of JABASC010000172.1, forward strand.
GCTTAATGGGAGAAACCTCGTTCGCAGGACATTTCGCCTAATTACCTACACTTTTGCAAAGTTTATAGCCGTTGCCGAAGAGAAGCTCCGAGATTTCATTAGGAAATGATATTTTCTAATTCTGATTAAGTTTCTCATTCATTATTGAGTCTCGATTTTCCTTGATTACTCGGCAGATAGGAAGCAATGAAGGCAGAGAGATAGAATAAATGATTGCCGGGGGGCACACGAATGCTATGAGAGATATTACGCTCACAAGACATCTCTCATATGTGTATTGTGTGTTAATTGTGAGAAGAAGAATCAAGTTGCTTAACTAGGTAGCGGTCATATTATGTATACTCACTTGAGAAGATCATGCAAATGTATGCAGTCTCCGTAGATCCGACACAGGATGAACGTAATAGGGGTTATATACACAAGACACTTTCTAAGGTATTTACGAAAACTAGACTGACAATTGATAAAATTTGCAAACAAAATAAAGGTAGTTAAGTTTTTGAGAGGTTCTTAAGGCTCCGTCCTTAAAAGTATTAAACGAAACCAATGATTTGGAATGTTTGGCAAGGAAATTTGACTGGGTCATCAAATCTACATTTAATATGCAAGACCCAACAAAGAGAAACTGGCAACATCTTTTTGTGCAGGAAAACTATCTAGAATGAATTGGAAATTCAACAAGTTTCCCTACTTCTTCGCATACCATCAGGTGCTTCACTAAAATTGCAAAAAACCTACACACACAGCCATTCAAAGTAACTTGTAGACGGAAGGAAAATTTCATCGCTCACAGAATATATCCGTCTGATTGCCATACAATCGATTGTAAAAAAACCGTTCAGTCTCTCAAGACCGGAAAAAATCAGCAGAGAACACTATTCCCCACCTAATGATCTCCATTTGCACATTCATCCTTCGAATGTGTAGGAAAAAGTATGAAAAAATATAAAGCAAGATAATGTGGCTCTATGTGTAAGAAGAAAAACGACTGAAAATACAGAATACTATATACATATAGTAGTAGTAGTTGTAGTAGTAGTAGTTAGTAGTAGTAATATGTAGTAAAAGAATAATTCTAGGAATGCAATAGGACATGCTGTGTATACGAAAGTATTTGTGGGGAGTTGAAGTAGGAGCCCAGAGAGAAGGGTTGACAGCGTGAATGAATGGAGTTTGGGTCACATGAAAAGAAGACCGAGTGTTGTAAGTTGTATAGTGGATATTGGAGGTATGCAGCAAAGAGGATACTAAATATTAGAAGAGATGCAACCGTGTACTCGTGGTGCATGTAGTGTGCGTACGAGGAAACGGGTCTCTCTCGTCTGCGTTACGTATGAACCAAGTACAAGAGATACGTACGTAGAGAACAACGATTTTCAATGAAATGCATTAACTCGTCCGTCTGTTTAAATGGACCATCAACATACATACCTAATATTATATCCTCAAGGGTGTTATTGACCTTTATTCTTTCATCTGCAGAAATTATTTTCCCACCATCACCACAACCATTGCACATCGCGTATTATGTACTCTCTCCACGAGAGTCATTGTAACCAGTATAAGAACTGAAGAACAGTCAGAGTCTGCTCGCCAGAAAGCCCAACAACCACTCTCCGTAATAGGAAAGTCCCTCCTTATCTTCTTCTCCTTCGTCTTCTTCGTATTCTTCGTTTCATGAATGCAATGCTCGATCATTCCACATCTCCTCGCTCATCTCTCACACATCTCGCAGTAGTAATACTACTACTACTACTACTATGTAGTAGTGTAGTGTGGGGCTTGCGTGCCATGCCAGTAATGAAAAAATTTGCACTTGTTGGCCACTTGGTTCGTCTTTTCGACGATTCCACTGTGTAAGTACTGCCACTACGATCACTATACACACAATAAGTAGTAAATACAGTGTTCCTACTATGCAGGCTCTGTTCTGTGGCATAGCCAACGTGAGGAGGTTATGCATGAAGCTGTAACGCTTTAGTTTTATCCCTTACGAGTGAGTGAGTGGTGGCTGGTGGCTCTCCTCCGTTCTTCAGTGTACACACACACAGTGCACACACAGATGATGAGGTAGACAACAACGGAGACTAGCCCATACCTTCCTCGTTCAGATTACTAGGAAGAGTTTTTCGATGCTACACAGCAACTATTACCTAAATATTTGCAGAACATCAGCTGCACACTTCAACTGCAATCGCCGTACTGCGAATTCCCTATGTATCTCATATTATCTAGTGGTACTTATAGCTCCATATATGTTAGTGTTATATTATGCTTGCGTAGATATATAATTCCTAGTAGCAGATACAACTATTTAGCTAGCAGCATCCGTACACACAGCTATTTGCTCACAATATAAAATTGCACGATGGAACGCTGAGCAGCAGCAACGCGGTCCGTATAAAATATGTTGTAGGGAGAATTGTGTATAAATGTACAGAGGCTCTTGCAATTTAAAGCTTATTACAATCTTACAATCAGTGCTCACGAATTTCCTATTATGTAAGCAAGCACAGAGACGAGTCAGAGACGAGTTTTCCATAATACAAATAATATTTCGTTTGTATTTTTAGCTACTTACTTTCCTACCTGTTGCACAAATAAAGGGTTACGTTGGCCAGTGAGCGCTGCTGCCGCGCTACCTTCACCCAACTATAACAATACTGCAAATTTCGTTAAAAGTGTACCATCAGCCGTGCAATGCACTAATGCTAATACAAATATACACAAGGCGTCCAGATTCAGTTATTTCTATGTGTGTGCGTGTTCGTGTGTGTGTATCAGAGACAGAGCTAAAATGCAGGGATGGAGGCAGAGAGAGGATTATCTTGGTTAAAGATTCTTTTAGGCAAAAAGCTGGCTAACTAATATTTAACTGCAGAGTGAATGACGAAAGTTTATAGATGACATGACAGTGAATCATAGAAACTAATAAGGACGCTACTACTACGACTACGTATGTCTGCATTGGTAGAATGTAATAGTTCCAAGGTAGCAGTAGAATACAATGATTTTTGTGCACGCAAGGCAGAGGTCCTAATCTGACTACTAGGCCTACGAAAGCCTACGATTGCAATCGCCGCAGGAGAAATAAAACTGTGAATCGAGTTGACTACCAGTTCAGTTTTTTCCTTCATCTAGACTGTTGCCTGTTCGGCTGTCTTCTTGTCTTGTCTATGTGCCTGATTCTCGCTCTTTCAGAGTACAGAGTAGGTAGTTTTCGAACGGTATAACCTCATCTGATCATTTCATTCGCCTTCCACTCACTAATCCTTTTTCTACAATCTGTATCTCTCTCTGTCTTTGCATCTCGACTTACTCCACATTCAATTAAACATTATGGAGAATTACTTCACATTGCCTTCTGCATTGGCTAGAGTAGTTCTTTTGTCTTTCTGTATGAACTGCTGCACGAAATAAATAAATACTCTGTAGTTATAAGTTCCTTTTAAATAAAACTGTATTTAACGAGCTTAGAATTGTTGGAACTCTATGAAAGTGGAACTCAATCACTTTAACATAATTGTTGTAGTAATTTTTCCTATGTATTTCGCCAATTTCAATATGTGCACAACAGTGCACAATTTAATCGACAGTCTATATATTTCGCTTTTATTTCCTTTGTATTTGGCTACAATTTCGCAATATTATGATTAGGACTGCTCCTTTACTACTACCCACTCAGATATTAAATACATGCCATTTTTAGATAGGTTTTGATACGTACATACATTTTAACTTTAACATGTACATTAACTTAGTTGTTACATTTCCTTTCAAATTCATGTATGTATCCACATTATTATTTTATCAGCAACGCCAACAATGCACTAGTTCATGTGCACTAGTGCACCGTTATAGAGAGGGAAAAAACCATTCTGCAGATATTTATATAAATATTTATATATAGAATATAAACCTACTACTCACCACTCACAATCAGACACTATTTATACAATCGCAATAAAATTATTTCTTGTACAAGATAAGACATATGGTATTTCAATATGTGCATAATTAATACATGCAAGGAATGTCTTGGTAAGTATTTTCGATAAACATTTCCAACTTCCCCATGATAGTGCACCAATGCCAATTGCTGCGTGGTGAGCTTTTGATTGGAGAACAGCTTTGATTGAAAAATGGGAATTACATTTAAAAATGAAAAATATTGCTACCTAATTCGATAAGGATTTATGGAAAAACTTCATAGCATATTCCTACATTTATTATTACAATGAAATATGTGATAATTAACATATGTTAATAAAATGAACACTGAAGGTGTCAGTGTGAGCATTGCTTAGGATTGGAATCGGTTGCATTAACCAACTGGGAAATAAACTGTAACATTAAATGGAAACTGTAACATATTTCCTGTATTTGAAAAAAGTCGATTAGAAGCTATGATTTGTGATGCAGAAAAACATGAATAAATAATACTTCAAGTGGAATAAATTAATTACCGCGTAAAAGAGACTAGTTAATATTGTCAAAAGAATAAAAACATTCATTCTAATCTACAACAATAAACTAAATTGTAGACTGATTCCATGGAATCCAAATTTACTAATCTTATCGTGAGCGACAGCCTTTTTTTGTCAGTTTGCATAACAGGTCAAAACATATCGTATGTAAAAAGTGTGGCACATAAAGTTAACCTGTATCTATGACCTGCTGCAATGGAGGAAAAGGACTTTTAGCTACAAACTGCAACTGCAACATTGAAATTGTGAACTTTGATTGAGAACCCTTTTGCGTTTGTGTTCTCTGTGGTGGCAGTGATCCGTACACATTAGTAAATGTGTAATTTGTAATGTGCAGAGTCAAAATGTTGTTGTTTCTAATATATAAATACATAAGTAAGTACATAGGACGCGTTTATAAAATGCACTTAAAGCATTGCTTTATATTATGACTACCAGTATGCACTCCAGTTCCCACTCATCCAACCATTCAGTGCACAATATCCATTTTACTTTAGTTTTATGTCTTTCATTCTGTTCTTTTGGCTGATTTAAGGTATTCACAGGTCTTTTCATCCGAATGACAATGATATAACGTGAATTTACTGCTTAGACATTTTGCACAGTGATACATAACAGGAGATTGTATAGGCGCATTAAAATCGAGTTGTGCAAAAGGGTGTACAGTGAAACAACTTCTAATAGCTTTCCTTGATTGTAGCAATGAGACAAATTGTGTTCAGTAGTAAAACCAAGAGTTGTAAATAAAAATGTGCTCTCTCAGTCGTTATTTAGTTACTAGTCACCACCAGAGAGTAGAACGCTAAGCGAGACTCCACTATACTAAAATGTCTAAATTGTAAGAATAGCAGTTAGAATAATGAATGACAGTGCACGTGGGCTTATTTTTCTCATTGTGCTGCCTCAAAGGAAAATTTTGCAACTTTTTCCCATTTTATCTCGAGACAATTAGATGCAATTATGCATTGTGTCTTTTCGTGGTTGCCGCTTCTATACATTCACACACACACATACATACAGTACGCTGGTCGTATAGCATTTATGTCTATTCAAGCTAGTTATTATTATAGTTGCGTTTTCTGTGATATGCAAACCTATTGTTTGTTGTATTATTATTATTGTACCTACTGGGTGTATATGTTTGCATGTTTAAATATAATACATGCTACTGGGATTGGTGGCTGTACCAGTTTCAATAATGGTGATACACGGTTTGATAAATTAGATCGTTATATTGTTTGCATATAGATGTACCTATGAACACACATTAAAATGCAATTCGTGCATTTAGCGACTAGTTTTAGTAACTGCCAATTTATATAATGCTGGAGTTTTGTTTTCAATTGTTTTCGTAGATTTATTTGTTGGAGATATTTATTTTTTGCATTTGTAATTTTGTAATTCAGCGCAATTCGTTTCTGGTGATAATGAGAGAGATAGACTGAAAATAGACAATGGGTGAGCAAAAGAAGATATTTTCCATTTGCTACAGCACGTGTACAAAGAACTGCAGGATTTCTATTTGTTTCGAATTTTGACGTGGGTGCTGGTGAATAAATGAAACGTGTGTGTACACAACTTTTCCATTTAGCAAGCAGACATGGAAGAAACCATTTCTAGGGAATTTCTACGATAGTTACATATGTATGATAGTGAGCTGAACATACAAGAGAAATTAGAAATTTGCACGCATCAAGCGCCAAGTCTTGTAAATAATACTACAATAATTTGCAACAAGAGTCTTCTGCTTTTTCCAATTAGCGGTAAAAACACCACGGTTTTACAATAATCATCCATTATCGCACTCTTAATGATTTTCTCATCTAATTGTAGTGGTTGTAGGATTCCTCTGAACGGTTTCGCTCTTTGTGGTTTCAATTACGCTGACCTATACCATTTATTATTATTATTAGTGTTAGGTAACTGGGCTGATTGTGTGAAACAATACACCATTAACATAATATGTGGTGGCTTTTTAAATGATGTGTTGATTTATCCTTCCAAATGAGTAATTACTGACATTTTGTGGGAATTTATGGAGAACCATAGAATAATTTCGATTTCTCTCTTTGTTTGTCTTTCAGGAACCAATATGCAACACACGCATCATCATTCTGCAACTGCAACATACTCAAAAAATTGAAGAACGATGAATTATAATTTCTACAAGTCATATTATTAACTGGAAACCGGAAATCAGCAGTTCTATATTCACCTGAACAAGACGGACCTCTACAGAGACATAAATACGAATAAACTGTGCAATTGATCTTATGTATAAGTAGTTACACGTGCGCAGGTGAATTCAGTCAGTTCATTATTGGAAATACTTCAACTCGTCATAGTATTGACTTAAATATTAACCACTGGAGGAAGACAAATTCATCGCAAAAAAGACAATTAATTACTAAAAGTGTTATTACAATCTTGTTTAAGTCACTTATACAGTTATACAATTAAGAGTGCGTATACAGATTCATACTTAATAACATAATATAAAATAAATGTGTGTGTGTAGGTAGTTACAAAATCTTATTGTATACATTGATATTAACAAAATACAATATCACCATCATCATCATCATGCAAGAAACAAGCAACTCTATCAACTTTTATGGAGACGTCTTGTGTATAAAAATGCATATGTAAACCTATTACTAACAAGCCAAGCCAGTTTAAATGCTTACACTTACTACTAGAAGTACTTCTCTGATGATTTTGTACTTGGATCATTGTAAAAAAGACAAATACAGATTAACTATACGTAGAGAATATACTTACATAAAACCGAACAGTGGAGACATACGTCATATGAAAAAAGCATTCTTTACGTGTCTGACAAACTTGCAAACCACAAGTTTCATTATTATTGGAAACCGTATTAAATAAACAATACAAATAAACCTTAGGTTCGACATCTTATACGTACGTACTACATGAATGTAATAGTTTTCTACTTTTTAAATATTTTATTTAGTGACACATGAACAATGTGTCCTGCCCATCTATTTACTTATGCTGTGTAAGTGAAACATTATATTATTAATATTATTATTATACAATCAACAGGTCTAGTTTTTCAATGTCCTGTTGACATTTTGAATATGTAATAATTATAGTTAAGCTAAAATCGTACTTATTAAGTAGAATGACACAATAGATGCATATAATTATTATACAGATTAGTCTGCATATAAGCACTGTAGTTTGTTAGGAAATGCTAACATTAAGTAAATCTATATAAATAATAGAGATTAAATAATTCGTGTAGAAGGAGAGTAAAAGGAGTTAAAGACAGACGAGCAACGAACATAATCATGTACATAGTATGTTAAATCAGACAATTAGATAGCGGCCTCTGACCTTTTACTTTAGCGTTGCGTATAGTTATATTAAATAATAGTGTGCAACATAAGCTTCATTTGCCAATGCATAATATTAAATATAATCACACGTGTGCAATTATTTCTATCATTATTTATTATTATTGCTAGTTTTGTGTGTTTAGTGGAATGAAATAATGAAATCAGATGTAGACATTGTTTTTTCGGCTGTTTGTGAGTGAGAAGTGCGATAAAATACGGACGGAGAGACAGGAAATCGGAGAAACACGACGAATGTGTGGGTTTAGAGAAGCTGAGACAGACAAACGAACAAAATAACGCCCATTCCAAATAACTCTTCATATGTGTCAAACGTAATGATTAATTAGGTATAACTCCTTATGGCTATTAGTATGATTAAGTGAACATCGTGTTTCTTGTCTGCATATTATTATTATGTGCAAAGTATCCACATTCTTCCTTTGTTTTATCTCCTGTTTGTTTTTTGGTGCAGTTCGTGATACGATATAGCAGAGCCAGGTGAACGAGATTCAATGAAGCCTATTGATAGACTCTCCATTATTGTAATGTTTATTCTGTACGTTCCATTTCTATTTAGTAACTTGTAATAGGGAATATTGTTTGTGTGTATGCGCTCTGCTCTGTTGCTGTGTACTACTAGTAATTGCTAACAATAATTGATCAATCACTTGTGGAATTGCATCGTACGTCTCTGTTCTTCTACTCCAATCAGGCATCCGTTTTCTTCCATCGCCACATTACATATACACTCTCTCGCTCGCTTTTACCATTACTACTGCAAGTCCATTCTACTAATAAGGAAACAATACAAACGTTTAGTTCTCTATGTGTGTACCTGTTGTTGTTGTTTTGGCTTACTGAGATTACAGTGTGCACATTCTTGGTAATCCTAGTGCTGTGTGCTTTATCATTTGTTCGTACTGCCTCTTCCCTACTCTCGTGTATGTAAAATAAAGCAAGACTTATTTCAGCAATGGATGGATCGATGGAATCACTGAAATTATGTAGTACACAACAAAATCAAATAAATATCTACAGCGTGTGGTGGCACAGCTTTTAAGTAACTTCACAAAACGCTACCCATCAAGAAAACCGTTCAAGGGATAGTGATTGAAAATAAATCGGGGATTAGATCCGTCACATATATAGTAGATATTTAATCCTGTGCACATTCAAATGGTGGTGCCACAATCCAAAATTCCTTTTTAACAAATCTTGTATTGTAACATTGGAGTAAGGAATGGGTTGTTCGGCTAAACTAAATGAAACTAAATGCTGCCAAGTATGTGCAACATGGTTAGGTTTAATGTTGCTAGGATAGGGCGAGCATGGCGCAGAAGTCTCTTAGCTGTGCAACCTAATCCTTACTTCAAACCTGGCATTGCTTTCTGCAAAATTATATACATATCAAGTTTTTATTTGAAATACAGAGGTAGAACCGCACACCTTAACAAGATTACAATAGTGGATTGACGGAAAACATTAATTTATAATCAGAGTATTATATGATTAACATTGGCGCCGTGAATATCACTACAATTTGCGGTGGACATACTTGCGCGTATGACTGTGTGGAAATGCTTTTTATTTCGACGTATTTGAAACAGATTTAAAGCGGATTGACAATAAAACGAATGAACAAGGGAATTGCAGTGAGCTTATTGTAATGTATAGGAATAATTAAAAGTTTGTTTTATATGTGTTATATGTATATCAGAATTACAATTACAGCCACAATGCCATTTAAGAAAAGTTTTTCTTTTCTTCAACGCTGTTCTTACACCATTCGCAACAGAATTCGCAACATACCACACACAATTTTCTTTGTAAGCGTCAATACTATTAGAAATAATAATTTCTATCACAACACAATATTATACTCTTCTTTAAGAGTGAGCCTAGGAAAGTCTCGATAATTGTGAGAATAGTACACGGACATTTTTCTTCTTACTTATGTATGATGATTAGAAATGGAAAGCATTATTATAATTACGAGAAGAGTGTGGGTGACGTCTTACAAGCAATAGGATTAATTGAAATTGCTACTACAACCAATAAACTAAAACCATAAGACAATTCTCTCTAGGCACACAAACACAACAACCATTAATTTGTTCAATCTGATATTGTAAATGAAGGGACGACGAGATAAGTGTATTTCGTGGGTTATAATTGAGTCCACTCCAGTCATTGTTTTCCGGACAATAGTTACTTTCTACACCAACTTCACAGAAAAACCATGGACATGCTAATAGCTTTGATGTCTGTCTATGTAGTTGACTCGATGCTATTAGCAAGTCTGCGAGCAAAACAAAGAATATTTGAATAGACTGACTCTATAGGATTGGACCTGTTGCTCAAAGGTCTTTCGAAGATAATTGTAATTAAGACAATACTAGACTTGTGCACAGTGAATGTTATTGTTAATAGGTATTGAAGTCATACGCGACAATAATATTATTATTGCTTCACCATCGTCGTCAGCAGAGAAATTAGCTAATTTAAAAAGACAATTCAAAGAATATGAGGATTTAGGAGTAGTGACTATCGTACATTATTATTATAATTAGTATAATAGTAGAACACGTTGGTCACTATTATTAATTCATGTAAATATGCACGTATTTATTGTTGTTTTTGTATTAAATGTAGACTATATTATGACAGAGCACAGCACCGCTAACATATATATTATATAGAGGTAGATGTAATTATGTGTCACTACCTCCATTTTAGTTAGCTAACTGCTACTGTTGTATGTAAAGCTATTTATTATTTCTACAAGACATCAGTCCCTTCAAGGAATCTATGCTAATACTGAAACTGAATTTTTTCGATGAAACAAGTCAACAAATTTTGTACATTTTGTCTTCGATCAAACTGGACTAGACATCAACAGTAGCGCCACTCTGCGTAAATAGAAAAGTGCACACATTTTTTTTCTGTTGTTGATTGCAATACAACGCGTACTGTTTGTAGGCGGCAGATTTTGAAATCAGTAGGTAATTTTTCAACTCTTTGTGATGTGAGTGTAATCAATAAATAGAAATATGTAAGGAATAGATAAATAAGTCGTAGAGAAAAAAGGCATATTCATAAACGGCAACAAATGTAGAACAATTATTGATTCTTTCCATTTTTAGGCTGAACTGTCCGTTGTATTTATTAGGGCAGCCATGCCTGGAAGTGTGCATACAGTGTAAACATTTTCTAGAGTATTAAATTTCAGTAGAAGAAGGCACGAGTGAAACCGACGAAGCATATGCAAATACATAATTACAATTACAATGATAATAGATAGAAATAGGATAAAGTAGATTTTAGTGTAAGGGATCTAGGTATATTATAGCATAGGTCAGATAAGCGCAGTTATAATATAGGCTAGAAGCAGGATAACGCGGCTGCTGGTAGGGTATTATAAAATAGTAGTTATTTTCCGGTATTTGCATTTTTTATTCTAAGGTCAGATATATATAAAGTGCAGTTCAGTCAGGTCGTTCCGTGTGTAGCCCTAATGAGAAGTCTTTCTTATTGGAGTTTTATGTTTATTCGTTCTGAGGACCAGTCGATGTACTCTTAACTTTATTATGGAAATTTCATTTTTCCACATTCAATGTTTCTCTTCATGTACTAATATGCAGAAAAAATTATATCAATATCTCTTTAATATTTCAACCTTTATATCCGGGTGTCTAACATTTTCATGGGTAGAAAATATTAAATTGTTTCTCTCTTGAAAGTCGAGCATAGGTGTGGTGTGAGTAAATTCTGGGCGTAGCTGTAATTGAATTACTTCAAAATGTTTTATGAAATTAAGCATGAATATGACTAGTACGTGATGAAAATAGTATGCAAAAGTAGTTAGAAGAAGGTAAATAGTGAAAGTGATATACGATAATGTGGGCAAAAATGTTTGAAAAATTTCCATCTGAAAAATGAATGATAAAAAAAGGGATTTCTACTACGCGTTGACAAGATTAAGTGATTCATTTCATGTGCGCACGCGCCTGGCTGTTATCTACTATTATTGTGCCCTGCCCTGCTTTCTAGATCTACTTGTCAAGCCTTCTATTCGCAGATGCTGCCAAAGTAATATTATAATCATAATTATAATTATAATAGGACTGAAAGGCAGAGCACGAATGAGATTACTACTATGCTTATTAATTTGAAATAGAATTTCATTGCAATATTTAATTATTCCAATACTACTTCTGTTTGTGATGACGATGGACCACTGGCAAGCAAGATGCATAGAATCTTTAGAAATTAATGGAGAAAATACAGAACAAGTTCACTGTGGATAAAGTACATTGTAATTTACATTATTATTAGTGTGCGAATAAAGATAAAGTAGAAATATTGTTATATTTATGGATGCAGACACAAATTAAAATATATTATTGTAATAACAAATAGATAAAACCTAAAGAAACCTATCGACGGAACATGTGCCATTTAATATTCACCTAACTATAGTAAACTATTATAATTAATTATGAATGTACTATTCTATATATACAATTTTAGTGTGTATGTATGTGTGTGTCCAACATAACGCAAGAACATCATATTATATTAAATGTAACGTAAACACTTGCACGCTTATGATGGAAATGAGAATTTTTGTCATTTGTCACGCAAGACTAAAGAAACAATTTAATAAGTCGTAAAATACGTATGTAAAGAAATGAAAAGGTTGCTATGATGCTCGTGTGTTTCAACAAAGACATCCGCCTCATTAATATTCCCATAATCATCCTATCAGTGTACGTATTAGTACTCACTTGTTTAAATATACCTACGTAGTACACTGGAATTTACACATGCAAAAAGCAAATTTAATGCGTGTAATAAAAATTATATAAATGCAACAGTTCTCATTATTTACTAACTTTTATTGCATTATACTTTTTTATTTATTATTATCAGAGTCCGGATAAGCATTATTACTACAGCAAAATATGTATTTATGTGCTTATCCGACGCCTAGTTAAATTCATGGAGAAGAATATTTTGTGCTAGCGAGTAAAAAAATGCACTGATAAACTTGAAGGTTTAGACTTACTCGGTCATGAAACACAAAACCTACAAAATGACAGACTCGTGCAATAATATTTGACAACACTTATTTACATACATAAGGACTCTGATTATTATACTTTAACTTTCCAATGGTCATTTTCTTAACACATTGTCCTCTTCATTTGTTTGTGGGGATATGCAACGGAAGCCTTAAAAATTCCGCTGAAAATTCCGTTGTTAAATAGTATATTATATGCATATTATTCTAAAGATTATCTACTGTCATAAAATGTAAGTGAGAAAGCAGAAGATTCATGTTTAAAAAATATTCTCCTACAGAACGTTATCATCAGAAATCCTAATACAATATATACGTGTAAGTAAGGCGGTATCCGTTGTCCTTTGTTCATGCAAAATGATAAATAATTAACGCTCTGTAAGTATTGTATTTGTACAAAGGCACTAGGAATTTCTTGATATTTTTGGACTTGCGAGTCAAAACCTCAAGTACCTTCAAGGATAGAGAAGTTGGTGCAGTTTTAAATATGATGTAAATCTTCATGGTACCGGGTCAGTTGCTCTTTTGCTGGTTGGCTCAGTTTCCCATTTCCTCTGAGAGTGTCCACTTAACTATCAGAAGAGCAGTCTTAAATAACAAATTTTGAACCACAAGGATACCACCGTATATATTTTTTTCTATTATCTAATTATCAAAAATGTCTCCGAAAGGTAAATCTGAATACCAGCCTCGAAATAGTGGAAAAAGTAGAATCGCGATTAATCTAAATTCCCAATTTGAAAAGCAGTTACATAGTATTGAAAAAAGATTGTTCAAAACGAAAAAGTCATATAAAATCCCTAAATTAAACACAAACATTCGCCGTAGTCGCTCATTGACAGAAAATATATCCAATTCTTCTCCTCTTCTTACTTCTGAAGTTCAGTATAAAAAATATTTCGAAGCGGTCGGAGTTGAAAAGTCCATTTTCTCATCTCATGTAAGAAACGTCTTTGGCATTCATTATTTTATTTTAAAAATACAATTATCTAAAATATCATCAAATTCTAAAAATAAATAAATAGTGAGTAATAATCTAATTAATTTTATATTCCACATGCGTTTATTTAATATTTTGTAATTTTAGTATGGCCTTTCCGAGAGTTCTTCGGATTCAGAAAAATCCACGCCATTGATGGAGGAAGTGAAAGAAGCGGAAACTTGGGGCGACTATTTTTTCTGTGGTTGTTGTGGTATGTATTCATCTTTGTATAAGCTATGATATAAATGTATTAATATAAGAGTTGGAGAGAAGCCATTTTACCACACGCTTCCACAAATGCATAGAAATTGTTTTTTGTGCTTTTGATTTTCCCAAATAATCATTCAAACGTCAAAAAGTTAAGTTTAAGCCGAAAAATTTCAATGACTATGGATGCTTACTGACAATTTTCTTTTACAGATGGTGAAGAACCTTGTTTTTCGGACGACGAGGAAGATGATGGAAACAGAGAGAAAATCGATAAAGCAAAATTTACATCTGAAAGGACATCGGTAGCCAAAATTGAGAGCATTACAGAGGCGATAAAAGCTATGTCACTGAAAACCATAGCGAATCCCACTACATCAACGCACTTCGAACATATCAACGATTTAAATATTCCAGCGGTCGATCTAGTGCAAATGATGATACCTCAAATGTCCCTGTAAGAAAGAATTTAGTAGTCAGTTAACACTCGTATTAATTTTACGTATTTGAGTAGATAAAGTGCTACAACGTTTAACCAATAATTTTACATAATGTACATATACGCATTTCGTCCGTATGCATTAGTAGAACAATTTTAGCCTTGTGAATTTAGAGATTTGTAAATTTCTAGTCCCATATTCATAATCACATTATTATTCGACTACAATTTATGTTTACATTTATGATACACAAATAGTTTTAGCCAAATAACTTGATCATTTAAATAAATACTACAAAATATTGAATTTTTTAAGAAAAGGAAGTCCCCTAAATACGTGTAGACATGTAGTTAAATTTATAAACATTTATTATAACCTGTGTAATTGTAAACTGCTTTTAGATAAATTTAATGAAGCTTTTTGTGACACCATTGCAGTAGTATTTGCACTAAATAAGACAATAACTTTTTCAAAAAATAAACTACAAGCCTTAGGTAGTAAACTTAAATTCCAGCTTTTAACAAATTTTTAAAATGTGGCAACTATTATAATTAAACTAGCAATACAGTAGCCGTGACACGTGAGTAATTGAGTTACTACCATATTAATGTTGTTGAAGAAAGAACCTTGAGCAGAAATAATGAACTCACTATCAGTAGATTTATTGTTGTTAGAATAGTAATTACGATTCATTTGATGTATTTTAGGAGTCAATGTTAAACTAGATTCTACTAATATAAACGCATTTCTTGAAGTGTAAATATCATGATTTATTCTAAATCATAAAGACGATTTTAACAGTACTTTAAAGTGAAAATTTTCAAAACCTTACTAGATATAAAGCAAGTGTCACCTCTAGCATAAGAATTCGTGAATTAGTGCATTGGTGTAGAGAATTGTAATACCTTAAATTCAAATTATATGGAATTGTTTATTCCAGCCAACAATGAAAGTTCAACAGTGGGTCGAAAAAATCTATAGTACTACCGCTTATTTTAATTTTATAATTTTATAAATATGTTATTGATACGAAATTTATTGATATTATGTGTGAAAGAGCTAAATTGTTTTATAATTAGGAAATTTCTTTTTATAAATTCGTACATATGTCTACGTTAATAAATTCATGCAGAAAGCATTTCGTTTAACTTTATGCTGCGTCGGTCTGTAGACTTGAAGTCAGCCATCAGCTACATCTACCTGTACTTTCCAATAAAGTGCAACAGTAATCAATTCTACTAATTAGGTATTAGCACGGCAATAATTTTAGAATTTTTCTGTTCATCAGACGGCTTTTAAGTAATGCAGCTCTACGCCAATCACCATTTCCTTTTTTCAGCAA